>BGPT01001341.1:92392-156590 GCA_003297045.1 Symbiodinium sp. clade C Y103
GGTTCCGTGTGTAAAGGCTTCTGTGTAAACGCTTCTGCGAGTAAGTAAAAACTTCTGTGTGTACAGGCTTCTCTGTGTAAAGCCTTCTGCGCGTAAAAATTTCTGTATGCAAAAGGTTCCTGTGTGAAAAAAAATTCTCTGTGTAAAGTTTCCTTTGTGTAAAAGACTGTGTCTAAAAGCTTCTGTGTGTAAGGGTTTGTCTGTGTGAAGGCTTCTCTGTGGAAATGTTTCTGTGTAAAAACCTCTGTGTGCAAAGACTTCTGTGTTTGTAAAAACTGCTCTGTGTAAAGGCTCCTCTGTGCAAAAATTTCTCTATGAAAAAACTGTTTTGCTGCAAGGATTCTCTGTGCAAAAGCTCCTGTGCGCAAAAGTGTCTGCGCATANAAGGCTCCTCTGTGCAAAAATTTCTCTATGAAAAAACTGTTTTGCTGCAAGGATTCTCTGTGCAAAAGCTCCTGTGCGCAAAAGTGTCTGCGCATAAAAAATTGTAAACGTATGCGTGTACGGCGTGAAGGCTTCTGTGGGTAAAAACTCCTGTGTGTCAAAGCCTCTGCATGTAAAAACATTTGTTTTCTGTCTGTAAACACTCCTCTCCTCTGCGTAAAAGCCTTGTCTTGTGTGTAAGGTTTTTCCGTGTAGCGGCCTCTGTGTATTAAATCTTCTCTGTGAAACCTCCAGCATCTCGTGTCATTCTGACTTTCACTCAGGTATCAAACCTGGAGCAAACTTNCTGGAGCAAACTTCCAGTGGGGACGAAAAGCATCAAATATGCATATATTATGACGTTTGACCCACGTCAGCGATGATTCATCTTTATCTTCAGCATCCTAATCATCATCCTCATCATCATCACCATCATCATCATCAGCATCATCACCACCATCATCATCTTTTATCATCATATTTTCGTATGTCTTATCTTCTCGTCTTCTTCCTTCTGCTTCCCTTCTGGCCACACTGTCCTCTAGTTTCATAGAGAGTTGGGCCACTGGCGTAAACTCTGTCCGAGAATGAAAAAATGCTGCAAAGCTTGCAAACGTATGCCTTCATGATCTCAAAATTTCAAAAGTTGGTGGCAACGGGAGGAAGGGGGGCGCCAGCAACCAATCATTAATCCGATTTGTTTGCTGTCGTTTTGCTTTTGGGTTCCTGGCCTCCCCTTGTTTTTAGGATCTTTAAGGTCCACGGGCTACCCTGCAACAGAAGGGAAAATTGAGGAACATCCCATGGATGGCAAATGGTTGATAACCTTGGTGATCATAAGTCCCCATTTTGTGGGTTATACACAGTTGTACCGTTTAATTTATACCGCATACACGAGGATTCGAAGTTATGAGTATGGTCTCTAACCGCTTACGATCCGTATGGGATGATTCTCCAAGTACGTGGTTGTTGTTTACTAGTTATAAAACCATAAAACCACATATAAAGCCACATCAAAGACACATCAAAGACACATCAAAGACACATCAAAGACACATCAGAATCACATCAAAAGCACATCAAAATGCCATGAACGTCACCCCCGTTTCGAGGCCGCCACCACTCCGGCCTTCCCGGCGAATCTGACCTTCAGCGGATCCAGTGGCGGGGCCCTGGTGGCCACGGCGCTGGGCACTGGGCTGCTGCCCCGGGAGATCTTTGAGATGGTGGTGAAGCGACTGGGATGGGAAAAATGCTGGCAAAAATGGTGGGAATATAGTGGGAATCATGAGAATCATGGGAACATGCTGGAAAAATGCTGGAATCTCATGGGAATCTAAGGGAAAGATGATAGGAATATAACGAGAAACTTGGTGAAGCCACTGGGATTCGCCCAAAAAAAAGGGTGGATGTTGGAATGTCAGGGGAGTGTCAAGAGAAATGGTGGAAAAAAATGATGGACGAATTGGAATACTGGGATAATTGGTGAAACCATATTGGGATAGCCATAAAAAATGCTGGAAAAATGATTGGAAAATTGGTTGAAAAATGTGGATAGGAATGGACATTCCGATCAAATTGGGATTTAATGGGGGATATGAATTGGGGCAATGCCAAATTATCATAAGAACAGACTTTAAATAGATGTCTTTGAAAATGGGGGATAGCCTTAATGAGGATGTAGTGGGATCTAAAAGCAGATTTAACATAATTTAACCAATAAATAGGGTTGAAATGGGATGAAATGTGATGGTGAACCACTAGGGCACACAAGGCAGACATGTTTTTGACTTTGCTGCAGGCATAGGATTTTGGCGTATGAACAACAATACATAAAGAACTATCAAACACAGATGTAAACAAGGTGAGTTAGATAAACAAATGTGAGAATTGAACCAACAGAACATTGGGAAAATCACCATATTTCAAATCGGTAAGTCATCGAACTGTGCCATAGCCTGGGTAGCTATTTTAATACTCGGAGGATCATCCCACTCAGTAAGTGGTTACTAACCGCTATATATGGTATAACTCCCACAAATCGGAGACTTACTAACCAGGCTTATTAACCACTTATGAGGACCGTGGGATGATCCTCCAAGTAGAGGGCACAGTTCGATGACTCTCGGGCGAGGAAACAGCCGGAGTGCAAGTACAACCCCTTCCGCATGCTCCCCGCAGCTGAAGAAGTCTTGCAAAAGGCACCGGCTCGATCATGGGATGGGGACCAGACTGGCTACCGGGAATTTAACAGGTTGCTATGAAAAATCACCACTTTGTGAAACATGGAAATAAACTTTCAATAGGCCATTTCCATGACGGTTAAGTTACCAGAGGGTACCCTGCAGTAGTGTGCGAAAAATAGCGGTGTAGCCAACAAAATGGAGACCTTGCCACTAAAAATAGGATTTAACCCACAAACCATGGCGAAAGATGTGCACCCCCTGGTCATTTGACATGGCGAAACTCCCAGCTTCTCATGGGAATTTGTGGATGTGTGTGGGATATTCATCGAACAAAACGGGTGATTTTCCAGCTAGTAGCGGGACATCATCCCATGGCGAACATTTTCCCAAGGCGTATCGAAAAAAAAATAAGACGATGGGATTCGCCTGCTCAATGATAATGGGGAGTTGAGTTAACTCCTATAAGTTTTTTGGTTGGAATATGAATGAATATGACATTGGATGATGGATTGTCCAGAACTCATTATTTGTTGCTGTTGGATTGTCGTTTTTCGTCATGCCTGGGATGATGGTCCCACTTGACGAACATCTTTTGGATGGGTTGCAACCACATACCGGAAGACAGTATCATCAAAAACGTCTGTCTGGCTGGTTGTCTTATGGCGCATGCAGTCATGCTCACATAGCCCACAGCACCAGAACCATGTGCCACGGTCAAAAGGTTGATTACCGTACATACTGAGCCTATATTGTGGGATGGTCATCAATCTATCAATACAATGAGCATTTATATACAATACACACTGTGAGGATTCCGATCATGGGATGGATGACCATTCCCCTATACACCATGTTTGGAACATGTGGGGTCCTACGAACACAAAATGCTTTAAGTGCTTTGAAGCCCGAAGACTTCCCCTCCGGCAATCGCAATGGGACGTCTCCGGAGGTTTCATGGGACACTCATCGAACTAAATGGTTCGTTTGATTACCGGGTACTGAAGGTTACAGTCAGTGAGGAACACATTTTTTACCCCTGGCCTTGACCACCCAAACAGCCAGGCTTTGCCAGAGAACTCGCACGAAAGCTTGTCAGGGCGGGTTCGTATCCTGCTTACCCGGGTGTCCCTGAAGTATCCCTTCTTTACTGCCGAAGTGGTCAACAAGTTCCTTGGATTTGCTTTTTCGATGATCTTAAAATCAATTTTTCCATTGGTAAATCCATCAGAAATGAGGGAATCTGAGCAAAATCCAAGAGCAAAGTGCAAGGATCACCAAACCATGGATCCATTCAGAACTTCTTGGCCAACTCCCGGCCTCATTTTCTTTTTCGGCCACCACAAAGTGGCGCAAATCCCAGGTTCAGCAGCAAGGAATCGGTGTTCCACGCCCTGAGAGCCTCGTGCCACGTTCCGAAGCTGGACCAAACTTGCATAGCCTGGGCGTGAAGACCACCTAATCTGTATATAGTATTACAATGTATATATTATATATTTTATTACATAATTACATTGTTGTTATTTTTTATTTTTAATGTACACATACATATCTTGTCATATTGTATTAATATCAGTTTATTTTGATGTATTCTCTATAGCATGTGGAATAGCTTATGACCAAGTCATATATTTTTTCAGAATCTCGCAGTTACGCCGTGAATCCGTCGTTGTGTCCTCGGTGTCCCGAGGATTCTGGGTGGCTTTGGACCCTATTGCTATGATGGCCATGCCTATTTTGATGGCATGTTCTGGCCACAAGTCCTGGTGCCCTGGAAAGGCAGGGCTGGGTGTCAAATGTCGGACACATCTCCCAAAACGAGCCCCACGGAGCTCACCAAAAACTGCTTAGAAAATGACATGTTCGACTTGAATTTCATTGCTTCACTCCCAATTTCATACCATCTTACAATCATCCGGAGGCTTGACCCATACCCCATATCCCAGCCAGTATCCTTCTTCATCTTCGACTCCCATCCAATCTCCCAGACCCGACTCAGAATGGATCCTCCTTCATTGTTCAGAGATCCCGGTGCATCTTCCGCTTTTTGACCAAAGAAAGCCGACAGCTTTTAGTCAAACTTGACATGTGGGTTTGCCTCCAAAAAATAGGGTAATTACCCCTAAATCCACTGGCAAATCATCATGTTCCCTACACAAATGGAGGTTTCCGAAGTCATGGGGGTACCATGGGGTACCCTAAAATCATCCCAGTCATTGGACCATTCTGTAGTGACACCCATGGTGACTTGGGGATCCACCATGACTTAAGAAAGCCAATGAACATCAATTAACTATAGAATATGAATATATCATAATATATCATCATCATATCTACCCAAAACCATAGAATTTACCTAGGCAAATGTTCACCAAGTTCGCAATCTTTGGAGAACAGCTCCCCAGGCACCGACAGCGACCTGGTGATCCGCGTCGCTGCGTTGCTGCGGAATCTCTCCAGTGACATCAAAGCGCCATCGGTGCCCACCTGGTGGCCAGGACCTCAGTCGGATGGGGACGTTTTTTGAAGCTCGAATTGATATATGGATTGTATACACATCATTGTATGAATGTATGTATATCACATATATTATATACATATTGACAAACAATATTGCATATACATACATACATTGCATTACATTGCATTACATTGCATTACATTGCATTACATTGCATTACATTGCATTGCATTGCATTGCATTACATTGCATTACATTGCATTACATTGCATTACATTGCATTACATTGCATTACATTGCATTCCATTGCATTACATTGCATTACATTGCATTACATTGCATTACATTGCATTACATTGCATTACATTGCATTACATTGCATTACATTGCATTACATTGCATTACATTGCATTACATTGCATTACATTGCATTACACTGCATTACATTGCATTACATTGCATTACATTGCATTACATTGCATACATACGTACGACCGTACACGACTAGTACAGTGTTATATGTTAGACATGTGTCTATGTATATCGATGTACAGTGGACCAGGGATCATATCAGTTGATGAACCTCATGGACGTGTCAACCCCACACACCTGTGCTCTTGATGATTGGATCCAGCAGTGGCCCAACCATGTAGATAAAATCATGTCATCATAACCATCAACAGTATATGGGTATACCAGTAAAATCTGCCACAAGATCCATACGCACACACACACACAGCATAGTCACAGGCAAACATGGGCATGGGATAGCATCTGCAGGTCAGAACAGTTGAGCGTGAAACACTCATGGTGAAACCTTTGGATCCAAATCTACCACTGGCCCGCCTGCCCAGAATGAGGATCTCACTCATGAAAAGGTTGCACCACAGCACCAGGGCGAATCTTAACATATCTCAACCAAAGCACCAGGGCTGTCACCGAAATGGAGGAGGGGTTACCCAGTGAACACCCTGTAGACATCAGGAAACCCATCAGGGTGTCTGAAGCCCAGCCAACCAAGGTCCGTATTTCCTCCTGAGGAGGATGTTCTACGAGGCCTCTACTGGCAAGGTCACTTGAAACCGATTTCGCTGCAGATTTTCTTGGAGCCATCATTGGGATGAAATGGTGATTTTCCTGGGGATTTGGTGGGATATCTATGCGGTGATGCCCCTTAAGCCTCAACAACAGATATTTACGCACTGAATAATGGATATGGCTTTGTCCAAAAATGGGGGATACTATACCCGATTTTTTTTAACAATCTTGATGGGGGGAAACTGATGAGTTTCCCTGTTGGGGTGCCAAACTGTTTGAACCATCCCCAATGGGTAAGTTTGAGCAGCAAATTAAATCCTCACCAAAATCCACAGCAGGTCGTGGGATGTTGGGCTATATCTTACTGCTTTGCTCGGCAAGTGAGCAGAGCCAGACACCGGCAGGGTTGATGATTGGAAGGGCTTTATACTATCAAAATATCTTGGGGATGCTCATCCATGAACTGGAATCCCGTTCTTCATGGACTGCGACGCCCTTAAGGCTACAGCGATGCCGCGCGATGGTTCACCCAGGGTCCTCAGAGTGCCTTCGATTGCATCTCTTGCAGAGCTTCTGTCCCTTGGTCGAAGGGGCTGGTCGTTGGGCACGGAGCCAGCATGGCGATGTGCTGAAAGGACTCTGGAGCTCCGGCTCAGAATTTCCTCAAAAAGTGGTTGCACCACAAATTAGATGGTTCAACAATGTTTAACACACATAAAAGATCACAAAGAAAATCATGATGATTTGATCTAGATAGCAAAATTCAAAACGATCACATCTGTGAGTCCACGGCTATGTCTTGGAGCATATGGATGTGACACTCGAATGTGACAATGGCACCTCTATGATGAACTTTCCCTTGTCCAAAGTCTGGCTTGACGGATGGCCCTCCAACTTATTTAACGAATTCCCAGGTCTGTTGGCTGTGTCAGTTATACTACATATAGTGGTATCCCATGAAATGGTGGTTTCAATCCATGCTCTAGAAAATCATGGTGACATTTTCCCATGAGATATGCTGTAAAACTTGTAGAGTTTCCCTTAGGTCCAATCCCAACATTTCGAAACTCCCAATCTTATGGAGGGAACTAGTCACTACCCTCTGAAATCCACTAGTTTCTTGCTGTTGTTTTCCCCTTTCTTATGGTGCACTCGCGGAACTGTCGCTCTAAGGTGGCTCCGAGTGGCATGAGAAGGCGATCCTCCACCAAAGGCTCCGATTTGGCTCTACCAAAGTAACCACCCAGATGGATTGATGGTTTGAATCCGACCAGAAATGGTCAATTTGGGGATGGTTTACTGCTTTACGAAGATCATCCCAGTTGGAATGAACATCGCTAGCTTTTTTCACCTGGTTTGTCCATGAAGTTCCAAATTCTTATGGGTTTTCCAAAAAATGAAGATGTTGATGCTGAAATTTGTTGATACCCAAGGCGGTTGTTAAAATGTGACCAGTTCGCATCGCTCCAGGTCGCAAGGCCGAAGAGGACGAGGAACCCAAAGATGATGGCCGACCTGCAGCGTTGTGCCTAGGAGATGGAAAGCCCACCATCATCGTTCATAAAGCGGTATATGAACATTTACCCTTTGGTAAACTAACATAGCTATGGAAAATGGATGAAAATGGACCATTTAGTTCGATGACTCAGAAATAGATACTCATCCCAACAGATCACAAAAGTAACACTTACCCTCCGGTAATCAAACGTGGCAATGGAAAATCCACCATCTATAGATGGTTTTCCCATTAAACCTCCATTTATAAGAGATGTCTGAAAATAGGGTATCCCCCCAATTATAGCCATTTAATGAGGATTAACCAATCAATTTAGAGATACACAACATTTTCAGACAAACCCATATGAAGCCTCCAACATTTGATGGTGAATCATCATTTTCCCATAGAAATTAAATCAAAATCATGCAAAATCATCATTTTCCCATCAAACATGAATATGACATGGCTTATACAGGGGGTATACCTCATTTTCAGACGGGCCCATTGGGGTGTTGTCTGAAAATTTAGGGGAATCCCCCTTTGAATTTCATGGCTTAGAACATGTCTGTCCCTCTTAACATTGCAATAAAGATAGGATAGTCCCAATTTCTGGACTAACCGACTAACCCATATCCTGGCTGGTGGTTACAGAACACCTGGACATTGATTCACCCATGATCAGAAGTGAGAGTTCATATCAGTTCATGGTCCTACGACTTGAAGGAATTGTGATGTTCTACAACTTTCACAGCTAGTTGAGATGTTTCCAACTGGCCAATATCTTGAAGGGGCGGGTGAAACCACCAACTATAACTACTGTAATCTACTCTACTGAATATATATATATATATACATGTATATTTTGGGCACATATTGTAATTCTAGTTATGATCTACGTATTTTTGGATTGTGCGCTGGCCACGCATATGTCACATACCCTCGCCACTACTATACAGTGATTCGAATGGACAGAACTGGTTTCCTACGGATCCATGCAAGTTGGCCCCAACAGCACAATTTGTTGCATATCAAAACAAAACAACACCCAGTGGCTGTGGATTGGTTGATAAATATTGGCTAATATTGTTTTTTGCTAGGGAATTACTGTGATCAGAGAAAGTGCTTGTATCATCTTGTATCATTGTGTATCATTGTCATATATCGAGATTCACAGGTGGCTCTTTCAGGGCATCCGTGTATCGCAGCGGAGGTTGGAACTTCAAAAACTGCTGTTGAAAAAACCTGCAGACGAGCCACTTCCGGAGACAGATCCACTGACAGGAGCCACATGGAGTGCAGTGGAGTGCTGTCCAAATTGGAGCTCTGTAGATGCAACTGCTAGAAATAGAAATTGCTAGAAGATGCTAGAAGTGTGGGGCCCCATCATTATAAGATGTTCTAAGTAAATCTATAAACTCATATCCGCCAGAAACCCAAGTAACCGAGTTATGAAGCAACTTACTTATCGGGGCCTCCCTTGTAGACGTGTCGCGTATGTAACGAAGACGGATCAGCCACAGGACGATCGCCCCTGGAATACATTGCCATCATGGAGGAAACGATGCGCTGGCAGAAGAAGTGGCTGTGGATTGTGCTCTTTGGCTTGATACACTGTGGGTGGTGTCTCCAAAGGAACGATAGCCAAGTTGGTGAACATTTGGTGAATTCTATGGTGTATGGTAGATATATCTATAGTTAGTGGGGTTTCTAAAGCAACAAACACAACTGGAGGGGGCACCACTATGGATGTGTCTGAACATGGTGTCCCCAACTACCACCTCAATGGCCGTTTCAACCGGAGCTTTGTTTTTTTGTTGGGACCCCATTGAGCCTTCTTCTCTGCGGAAATGGAACCGGGGGGAACCCTTTGGATTTTGACGAAGCCCTTTGTTTTGATTGGACCCATTGGGAAAACCCGATGCGATCTTCGAAGCCAACCCCCAGATTTTCAGGTCAGGGATCTTGATCTTTCTCATTTTCCTGTGGATCCTCTTCGGCTGGTTCTGACACAGAAATATCTGTGACGCACATGTGAGGTGTCACTGCAGAGCCAGGGTTGTTAATGACGCCCTACAAGTTGCTGTTGCCCAGTTTGAAGAGTAGAATCTCAAGCATAGATTAGGACATGTAGCTTAGTTGAGAGCTCTTTCTATACCCTAATATACCCCACATGAATCTGGGAACCTTCCTTAAATCGCCCTCTAGCAAGGCTGATCCTGGCACAACCAGGTAGAATCTCCTTACCCCAGAGCACTGTGAACAGACTCTCATCAGAAAGTCATCGATCTGGCTTCGTGCCAAAATCGTGCACCCCAATTTCCCCCTGTCGTTCATCATGTTTTTCCCCAAAAAAGCATAAAAAAGCCATATCTCGGGGTACATCGGTACATTAATCCTGCCACTTCTGAACGAAACCAGATGAAGTCATCGCTTTCTTCACGCGTTTCAACCGTGGCCATCCAAGCTCCTCACAGTTTTCACGTGTCGCCCAGCGCATCGAGTTTTCGCCTTGTTCCTGGCACTTGACAAGCAACATCAATGATTTAAAGGGGTCTCAGAAAAGACAAACACTGATATCATATGAATAGTCATATACCCCAAAATACCCAAAAATTTAAAATTAATTGTATGTAATTGTTGTTTAAATGCAGAAAAGTGACAATCAACCTGTGGCACGCGAGTGAAAAAGACACAGCCAGAGAACTTGAGATACTTCTGAAGACGATTCCTTTTCTGGCAAAGAGTAGGGTCTAGTATGGATGATATGTTTTTTTTTTGTGAATAGAAGCTGGGCATCATACCTCCTAAACTGATTGCAAGCATGGCTTGACATGTATGATTCTTTGTCTCATGAGCGGGCAGCAAGTGGATTTGGGGTGCGCTCAACTTTTGCCAATTGTGAATTTTCCATTATTGCTTATTGCTAATCGATTTGTTCAGCGCCAGAAGTGAAGGCCGCCACGTTCACCACTAGCTCTGCGAACAGAAAGAAAGGCCGATGATTCCGATGATGGATTTATTTGGTTGCTTTTGGTATGTATATGAATATGTATACAGTATATATATATATATAATAAACAATCATAGATACATCACACATACAGCATATTCTGGGCCATTCTCCATATTCTGTTGTGGGAGTCCAAACAAACAAACACGCAGCGGTTCATGCAGCTGGTCCAGGATCGACATGGTAAGAACAGGGCCTCTGATGGCTACTTGCGGAGGCAATTGATCTTACCATTGACAACCTATAACAAATTGATGAGTTTGATTTTTATTATCATTTATCATTGATTTATTATCATCCATCCATCCTCATCCATCCTCATCCTCATCCTCATCCTCCTCCTCCTCCTCCTCATCATCATCATCATCATCATCATCATCATCATCATCATCATCATCCTCATCATCATCATCATCATCATCGTCATCATCATTTTCCTCATCCTCATCATCCTCCTCATCCTCATCCTCATCCTCCTCCTCCTCCTCCTCCTCATCATCATCATCATCATCATCATCATCATCATCATCATCTTCATCATTATCATCATCATCATCATCATCATCATCATCATCATCCTCATCCTCATCCTCATCCTCATCCTCTCTGCCCTGGCATCGCTACCAGCAAGCCGCGCATTTTTTGGCTTTGATTTTTGGCTCCACAGCCAGTAATGTGTGTCAAGGGCAGCAGGCGCCTGCGGCTCAGGGCCACCAGGTCTTGAGATCTGGATGTGTTTTGTGTTTTTGCGCTCCAAAATCAACACGGATTTTTGTTCTGTATTTTTTTAACATTGGGTATTTTCCATTTTTTGGATAAACCCAAATCCACTATTTATCAGTTCTATTCTTATAAATCACTATTGGTTTGACGGCTCCCAGCAGGTCAGCAGTCGCCAACAGTCGCCAACCGTCGCCAAGGTCATGCAGACATTTTCTCCCCAAGGCGCCCTGGTGACCAACGATCAACTTCGATAACCAAAATGTTTGGTGATATACTCCCAAACTATAGCCATTTTATGTTGGGATGATGATGATTAACCATTGGGTTTAGGGGTACCATATTTTCAGACAAACCCATATAATATTCTTTTGGTAAGTTTGGTGTATAAGCTCAGTAACAACTTATCAACAAACTCGTTTTGTTTTTTTGAAACATACCAGGCCAACAATTTTCAGCCACGCCCATCCGGTTTTTGTACGTTGTAGCAGGAATTGTTGCTGCTGAACTGATTTTTGTGATTCCTGCAAGATCCCTAAGTCGTAGAGTCTGACCAGTGCAACTTGATCTTGTCGACGGTGCGGTTTCCCATCACTGTCGAAGGTAATATTCGATAAGATATCTTAATTCATGACCACAAACCGGTGGGTTGGAGGGGTCTGATTGCAACAGAACCAACAGGCAGAATATATAGATATATATACATATATATATATGTATTCCCGGTCACTATTCTAGTCTATCATGAGGGTTGCGGCTGCCCAGAAATGATGCCGTAATTGATCAATAAAATTCCTGGCCACTGCCGGGCCGGATCTGACCGCAGGTCCCGTATTCATGACCTATGGTCAGGCCCTGCAACGCGTTTCTGTGTGATGAAACATGTTTCTGAAACGTTGGACAAAAACGAAGCGTTTAAGGGTCAGCTGAAGAGCTGAACATGGCCAAAAGAGACACATTTTGTCATTTTGTAGCAGGCAAACGCAGGGACTAGATTAGCCTTCACAAAATTCAAGCACGGGTACCACAGCACTGTGATTTTAAGGTCTCAGCGATATCAGGACTCAATGGATCATTCGCAAGCTCCAAGAGTATGCCACTGAACACTGCAGAAGATGTTCCGTGAAGATCATTGAAAGTCCATGGATCCATAGATCCATAGATAAACATATCAGATCCATATCAGATCCACATAGATCCACAGAGGCAGCGAATGGAGAAGATGGGATTTATGTGCCAAGAGCATGTTGTGTTGAACGGCGTGTGTACCCATACATAGAGTCATAGAGGATATTTATTCGCTTCACGATTTTGCTTGTGGCAAAGCTGCCAGGAGACAAGGGAGTGTCAGAAAACAAAGAGCAAAAAGGTGCCAGACACTTCAAAAAACCATGGCCCTTCTTGTTCACTGTGCCCTTCCGGTGTCTCAACGTGTCTCTGCGTCCAGGTTGTTCCAAAGGGTGCAAGCCAGGTGCAAAGGGTTGGATGGGGATCCACCATAAATCGGCCCCAGCAAATCCTGGCGATGCACTGAGCCATGAATTGAAAATCTCGTTTCCAGATTAGCAGCACTTGTTTATTTGTACATATTCCGCAAATATTCCGCACATATTTGACAATGGTAGTATATATAAATGTAGATTATATATATATATAGTTATATATATATATATAGATGAATAATATATATTAGTAAATATATCATAATATATCTTTATAGCAAATCCCATTTCTTGGTAAATCTCCAGCCGCCAATGGGCCAACTCTTCGGCACCCCGGCTTCCCAGCCAGGTGTCAACATTGCTGGATGTGGCCGCCAGATTAAAGGTCCCAAGCAGTACCCAGTGGTGGCTATATCCTGACTTTTGGCAGTCTTTGGTCACTTATTTTGGTTGAAATCTTAGTATGTTATAGTCATCATTTTGTCTGCTGTTTTACCATGTTGTACAGATATACTATTATATAGGTATAGGTATAGATCCATAATAGAAGTGTATATATATATATATATACATGTAGTATTCAATCTATATCTATATCTATATCTATCAGTTATACATATATATATATATATATGTCGTACATAAGCATAATCTATTGTCAATTGAGATGGTTCTTACCTGCACTCCATGCCAGGCCACAGGCGACTGGCGGGGAGCTGCCGAAAAGTACTTCGAGGTACTGAGGCAAGAACCGCTCGGCAGGGTAACCCTGGGGAAACCATGGAAAAACCCATGGAAAACGCCAAGGGAAACCTGGGAAGAATGGGAGATTCTTATGAATTTGACACGAACCACTAAATCAGAAGGATATTTCATGGACATATAATTCCTTACCATCAAATCTCAACTCATTTTGGCGAGCCTAATATAGAGGATATTGTGTTTAGTATTTCTGGAAGGGGATCATTAATAAGAACATAGTCCCCCCAAAATTGAGCATCAACATTAAGGGATTTGAATCAACAACATCTTGTGATATCCATCAAACAAATGAGTACCATATACCAACTGGTAAGATTGGCCACGCGCTGTTCACATTAACTTGAGTGACAAAGCTGGATCTTTATCCTCCCAATCCATTGATCCGTCTCAATGGGAAGAGTTGGGACCAGATTGGAACGGATAGTACTCATAGAGTTGAAGAATTCAGAACAACTGAAATTGATGTTTTCATATATTATTATAATATTATTATAGTATTATTATTATTATGTTATTATTATTGTTATTATTATTGTTATTATTGTTATTATATATATATATATACCAGCATTGGGTTAATGTGTGTGTATATATATATATATTAATTCCAGCGATGGGTTGAAGCTCCCAGGGAAGGCATATGGGTGTCTAAAACTCGGGTACAGGCTCCCAAATAGCCATTTCATGCTGGCGCGTTTTTTCGTTACCGCCTCCCAATGCCCCACGCCACCGCATGGCGCAGTTTCGAACCAGACAACATCTCCAGTCACCAGAATCTTGGCACACTCTACCTCGCTGTCAGGCACTGAGGGTATCGAAAATCAGGGAAACTTACCTGATCGCTTTCTCATGTTGGACATGCCATGACATGGCTTAATTTTTAGAGCTATCCTGGGTGGCGCATTGCCAAACTGCCAAACAATGCCAAGTTATAACATTCCAAATATCAAGAAATATGTTTGATCATGTTTGATCCCATATCGACATAGTCAAATCATCCATTGATCCTACATCAGTTGAGTGCAACCTGTCGCACTGCCGCCTCTGAAACACACTGCTGAGGCCGGTGATTTTGTCAAAGCCTTGGAGCATTCGGAGAAGGCTCCTCTGAAAAGAAGAAAAAGACGGGAAAAGCATGGAAAAGCATTGAAAACTAAGGCTCCGCAGCTTTTTATGGATTCTTTAGTTCTTACTTAAGTTCAGAATGGTTGATACTTGAGTATGAAGTGATTGATTTAATACTTTTTAGTCCTTTCCAACTTCAAATGGATTCTTTGCGGCACCTTACACCACCAAATTTCGAATCGCGAGGCCTACAAATTGGACCCTCGCTCCACAGAGGCAGGTTGGATTGGTGTTGTGCATTTCTGCTTTCACGCAGTTAAGATGGCAAAAAGCTAAGTTACTTGCCTCCCTCATCATTCCCCGTTATTGGCAACATCTCAGTTTTGTAAGTAACATTGAGTGAGTAAGGTCAACATGTTATCCAGTAATCAAGCATAGCAATATTTTGTTTCTCATTCTTCATGAGATTTCCCTGTATGCCCGGTATCGCCAAGTCATCGTTGAACAATCCCGCGATGAGGCAATGAGTACCATCGGCGCAGTTTGCCGGCAGCAAGGCAACTTCCAGGCGCCGAGAAATTACAAGAAATTACAAATTACTAGAGTCCATCAACTGAATTAACTTAGAATGACTAATTATAATATATTTAGATATATGATATACAGTACCTGCCAAAAACGCTAGCTAACCATAGCTCAGCTAGTTATAAAGCAACGTAGCAAACTATGCGGCAATGCAGCACCACCTCATACCTCTAATTGGAGGTTTCCTAATGGGGGGTACCCCCAAATCATCCAAATTAGACCATTTTAGTATTGAAACCCATGGTTTTGGGGGTATCCCCCATTTTAGGAAACCCCCAATTGGGCAGTCTCACATAAGCCCAGTCTTCCATGGGATCTGAATGGGATTTAAGCAGGATTTTTACATACTTCTTACGGGTTTGAACCATGAAACATATGGGAATATAAATATAAATATATATATATATGTATATACAATATATATATACATATATATATATATAATATCATTGACAAATGGTAATTAGTTGTTTATGATGCCAGGCTGTCCCCTCATCAGGACAGTCTTCATGAAACTTCTGCCACCTAAAATGAAGCAGAACCAGCTGCACCGTGGGAGCAATGGGCCGGGCGGGAGGGCCCTTGAGCGGCGGCCAGCAGCTCAGTGATGTGCTTAAAATCAAGCACACTGCCTTTTTCTGCCAAGCCTGGATTGCGATGATGCCAGGCTGTCCCCTCATCAGGACAGTCTTCATGAAACTTCTGCCATTTCGTCCCAGCATCACCCTGAAAACCCGCTTCACCACGGAGCAGCCACCACCATGTCTTTGGAGGAATGCCAGAGTTGAGATACCCGATTGCAATCCGTAGAATTCCAGCAAAACCCAATGCCAAGGACTCAAGTCGTGCTCGCACCGTCGGATCCAACTTCTTGACAAAGGTTGCTACCAGAATCTCCTGCAAATACACCTCCATGACTCTGGTCGAAAGCCATCTACCACGACGCCGCACCAGTTCGCTGTTCTCGCATGCGTGAAGGAGAAATGTTGCACCTCCTGGACGCAACGATCCAAGAGAAAATGGGGCAACACCAGCTTTCTTTTCAGTAGGTAAACCAACCGCCAGTAAAAGGGAAGCAAATCTCTTTCGCAAAGTTGCCGCAGAGTAGGGCCAAAGCGCCTCATGGGGAGCAAGTGGGCCATACACTGCAGCCAACAAAGAGATCACATCTGATTGGTCCACCCTCGCAGCTTGATGTCGGGCATGGCGGCCACGAGTCTTCGGTTCTTTGATTTTCAACAAAGCGAAACTTGTACCAGGAGCCGAATCTTCAGGTAAGATCAAATCTGACCTTTGGGATTGCAGCACTTCTCCGATACGCAATAAACCTGCCCATGCCAACGAAATCACTGCAGCCTCATATGGCCATCCCCAAGCCAGGGAAACTGTGAGCATGGCCAAAAGAGCTGAGAGTGGTAGCGCAGGATGGTGTTGGTGAGGTTCATCAACAAGCCAGGCAAATGCAACGTCCCATGCAGAAATCAATTGGCGTTTGATAATTGGTTTCATCATTGCAATGCCGTTTATAGTTTCGCTGTACTGCCCGTAAGATTTGCCAGCTCGGTACATGTCCCTTCCATATTCAGCCAACCAATGGCTGATCTGTTCAGGGTCAGGCGGTTTCTGCTGAAGCAAACCAAACAAGGAAACACTGTGTTCTTTCCATAGCCAGCTTCGAAAACGACCTACCAAAACTTTTCTCGCATTCCTTGTTTGTCCTCTCATGACTCGATCCGCAGGTAAAAAGATGTTTCCACGTTGCGCCGCTCTTCGAGATTCCTCTGCAGTCACAGGGCCCATGGCTGCAAAACTACTACCAAGTTGGCTGACAAGAACTAGAATCCGAAGTCCACGCGGGCTACCTATGGGGCATCTACCAACTACCTTCCAGAACCCTGACAGGACACAGACGAGGAAGACAATTCCAAGGAAATGAGTAAGACTTGAAATCCAAATGAAGGGGAAAGGACATGAGAGGAAAGTCCAAAAATCCACCGACTTCAGAAATCCAAGATTGGCAAGTCCAAATTCATAACCATCCCTCAGGCTAACGCCTGTTTTGACTGCTTCGCACTGGGACCCCGCTGAAACCAAAAGAATCACCAACCTGAACCAATTTGCAGCAAACCTACGAAATCCATTGGCATGAAGAAGCTCGAGCTCATGGTTCTTAAGGTTCCTTCTCAAGGAAGCATCTACCGGCTTTCGCAAGGCCGCATCACGGGTTGGATCATCTGGAACATTCAGGCGGGTAGGAGAGTAGCACCAAGCTGGGTAGCAGTCGCAGGCAATCTGAATGGCACATGACCTCTTCAAGGATGGTTGAAGCTTTCTGGAGGAACTTCGACCTTTTGACAACGCACCTTTGGCAACCAGGGAGTCAACCACAAAACACGCACGGGAATGAGGACGACTGACAGAAGCTTTCAACATGGCAGCCACAGAAGCGTCAGTTTCATACACATTGATATGGGATTTCTTTTTCCAATCCCACACACTCCCAAGAGTCCATGCATTGGAGTCCATGATGTCATTCACAAGTAGGCTCTCAAAACCCTCAACCACAGGCTCATCAGGAGCCATGACATCAAGCCGAAGAGCACGGGCAAATCCAAGTGCAATGTGTTTTCCCAAAGCTTGAGGGTATACTGCCGAACCCTTTGTCCATTTCCCTTCTATGCGCACGTGTGGGTGCCCTCCAGGACACCTTTTCTCCAAAGCAGCCGCGTTGACAAGGTGAAGCAGGAACCGAAATTCTTTCCTATGAATGGAGCCGAATTGACATGCAGCTATGATAGCTTCACGGAATCCAAGTTCAAGAAGCGTCCTCCAAAACACAAGCCACGCCATTTTTGAGAGGCGGGGTTGCTCGAGGCCACAAGGCCTCTTGTGTCGATGGCCAACTTTCAACAAGACAAACGACCGAAAAGCCAGTTGGTTCCCATGAAGGGTCTTCTTCTCTGTGCGGTCGTACCCCAAAGGTTCAGCATAAGACCTGACCGAAGGATGAGCAGCAGGAGAAAAACTTGTGCAAGGAGGCTCAAGCATGAATGACCGAAAAAGGCCATCCTCGATCATATGCACAGCCCATTCCAGGAGTCTGAGGTCGCTCATGTCGTAGTGTGGAGAAAGGGACAAATCCAAAACCGGAGCGACCACAAATCCAAGCTCAGACATTTCTTTGCTGATGACTCCAGCCCCGCCGTAAAATTCCACAAAGTCAAACTTCAGCAGGGGCGCTTTGAATGGACCGGGCAACAAGTTCTCCTCAACAAGCTCGGTTTCGGGCAAGAGTTCCTTCAGGATGGCACGGACAGGGGATTCCAACTTTGAGTATGTGCCTTTCTTATCAGCATGCCTCCACAACAGCTTCGACAAATCACCCCCCAGGAGAGTCTCAGTGTAGGCCCCAGTTCGTGAAGAAGAATCAGAGGCAAACAAGCGTTCATCATAGTTGACTGAGACATTTGTGAAAACCAGGGGGACACAAGCCGCAAGCATTGCAAGCTCCTGAGCACACTTGCGAGGAAGAGGAACAAGGTTGTTGTCACGCACGGGATCATTCTCGCAACTGGCACCAAGAGCAAAGAAGTCATCAACCAGAGAACTGAGGCACCGACGGTAAAGCAAAACAGAAACCCAGTTCCCAGACAGACGGACTGCAAGTTGTTTTGAAATCCAAGGCAAACGGGCAGCGCGCAACGACAAAACGGAAAGTCCAAATCTCTTTTCCCAAGGGGCTGCAACTGTCACCATGTCATGCGCAAGGGCTTTCTGGCTTGAATCAATTTCAGCCCCAGCCGCTTTGAACTTGCTTTCAAAACAAACGTCCTTCTCAACTGAGCCAATCAGTTCATGCTTTTGGTATGCTTCTCTTGCTCTTGCCAAGGCAAGTGCCGCAAACGAGACTGATGCTGGTGTCTTCCTCGGCTCAACACTGATTGCAAAATAATCATCGATTATTAGTCCTTCAAGTTCATGTGAGTCCGGGACAGGAAAGTGACCAAGCAACCTCCGACTCGGGTCAAGCAAACCCTCATCGCACAGCAGCTGCTCGTGGCTAGCCAAAGCAAACTCAACACCCAAGTGATCCCCTTGGAAAAGGGAACGAAACGCCGGGAAAAGTCCATCAACCAACAGACCCTTCTTTGCAGAGACAAGTCCAAACCTATCACCCTCAGTGATCCTATCTCGCTTGGCACGACTGGCTGCAACTCGCTCATTCCACTCATCAAAAGCTTTGCATCCATGAAATGCTTCAAGAGGATATGAGAATGGCAACATGTTGGTTTGTGCTCGCTCCAAACTGATGGCTGCCTGATGGTAGAAATCCCGACGATCCGTAATCGATCCAAAGGCTTGATGGGTTTTCCGAGGCACATGCATCTGACACAAAAGTTGACCCGGTGGAAGATGCCTGCTGGGACCATCTATGTGATACTCGGAAGCATTGGGGAGCCTCCGGTCTCCTATCTGCCTATCGTGCTCCGCTGACTTGTAGACCTGAAAGACACGACAGAAATAGTTGGGCTTGACCGGAGAAGCGAACAAGGACAGGACACCTTTCACATCCCACAACTTCGCAAGCTTCAAGCACTCCTCCTTAGACTCAAACCGGAAGGTAGGGACAGACGCACCCTCAACAGACCCACCATGGCTTAGAAAAGCAGGCTCCTGAAAAGGGAGCCAGAGCTTGTTTCTCAAAAACTTTTCCATAGGCCACTTGCCCTCACCAACCAGTTTCAAACGGCTCGCATCAAGATCACGGTGAGGAACAAGTTGTGGATACTTTTCAGGCGGCAAAAGTCCAGGATCAGGAGTGAAGCTCTTCTGAGGCACTTTGGAGTAGACATCCACAAAAGCAGGGCAGAAATCCACAAAGTGCTCAAGTTGCATAAGGCAAGAGGCCAATTCAGGACCGGAACGACCAGGAACCAAAGGAAACCTTTCCGTAGACGCTCCACACACAGCCAAAGCCGACCGAAGACGCTTGAACACAGCAAGCTGAGCCTCATTAGCCGGCCTCCCAATCTCCGCAAGGGTAGGAAAACGACCCAAGAACAGAAAGTCCAAGATAAACACCAAGATGTGCTCAACCCGGGCTGAAGAGCCTTCCGCTTTGAAAGACCAGGGCCATTGACACCAGCAAACACCTCAAGTGACGGCCTGGGCAACGGGAAGACTGCGGTTGACAGGGCGGACCCATGTCGCTTGGCATGAAAAGTACGAAACAGGGACCATGAGAACTTGGTGCGGGTTGCAAAAATCCACCGAGGCAGACAATGACACCAGGTTTCAAAGTCCAAAGTCGAAGAAAACAAGTTTGGGGGATCAACATTGGAGTCCCCAAGGCATTTGGCATCTGTGCATGTGGTCAGTTGTCCTCCGCCTCGATTTCCTGTTGACCACGCTGATCTCCCTTTCCTCCTTTTGCTCCTCTCTTCTTCGGGGTCGCTTTTGGCTTTGGCCGGTCTGACTCGGCCGCTGTTGTTTTCTGACCTGACAGCTCCCCCCTCTTCACCTGAATGGCATCTAATTCTTTCAAGTAAGCTAAAGCTGTTGTGATCCATCGTTGATCCGCCAACGGGGCGAAACTTCGGGATCTGCTGAGAGCCCCCGCCTGTCGGTTGACGAAGATGCTGCTTGGCAAGTCGTCTTGAAGACACAGCACACCTGCTAGGTCGAACCGACCGCCGTCGAGCACCGCCTGCTCCAGGGTCACACTCAACAAAGCTACAGCATCTCTTGCAGCAGGGAGGTTCTCTGTCTGCAAAAAGTCCATGACACTCATGACTTGGTATTGCAACATCCCCAGGTCGCGGTGCTTGGCATATCCTCCAAAACGTTCTAAATACCTCGTGCCACAAATGCCACGATCCATCAACTGCTGAGGACTGCCCTCCACTGAAACCGTTGGTGACATGCGCCGAGCCATTGATTGGAGCACTGCTTGAAAGAAAAGGCCCTTCTGGGAAGCTAGTTCTGCTTGAAGCTTCGCTCTTCCCACTGATCCCCTGGTTCCACCGCTTGTGACTCCCCCCAGATCCACCAAAGGGTCCGAAGAAGATTGCGCAATCTGGGCCACAAGGTTGTTCAAGGCATGCGACTGGGCAAGAACCGCCTGAGCCAGGGTGTCGTTCTGGCCCAACCCTGCAGATAAAGGCTTTTCCTTCTCCAATTCCAACAGATCCTCTGGTTGAGCCAAAGCAGGGGACCGCAACAAACCAGGGCCTTTGGTCAGGTTGGTCCGAGGAGGTGTGTGAATCTGAGCTACGACAGCAGATGGAGCCAAAGACTGCCCCGGCATGGCATTGGAAAGGGGTTGCCTCAGTGCAGGGAAGGAAGCTGAGCTCGCTGCAAGTACACGATCTTCCAGAACCTTCTGTCTGTCTGTGAGAGTCTGCATCTGAGAAGACAACCCGGGAATCACGGTCAGTAGGTTTTCGATTGAAGCCGAGAGTGAGGCTGTTGTCGCCTTCTTGGGTTTTTCTTTGGCTTTTCCGCTGGGAGTACCAGTGCCTGCTTTTGCCTTTGGTCTCTTTGGAACCCCGGGTGCCCCATTCGCTTGGTCTGGAGTCTCTCCCCCTGTTGCGGAGTAGAAAGCAAGACCTGAACCTACCTCTGAAGCCTGAATCCAGTCCAAAACTTGAGGCAAAAGCTCTGCGGGATCTGGGACCGCAAAAAGAGAATCTTTGTCGAAACTAAACAGGATGTCTTCGAAAGCAACCGGAGCGCGCATCAGATTTACAACAGCTGCTTGAAAGTCCACAACTTGACAAGACACCACGGAGCCGGTAGGATTCAAACGACCGCCATCCAGGACCGCAGACTGAACTTCGAAGTATTTCGAGGGACCGATGATTCCAGAGTCCATGCCCTCGTTTGCAAGTATCAAGTCTGAAGGAGGGAGAAATCCATCGGGAACAACCAGCAACACGCCGTCTTCGCGACGCAACAGGGCAAGGACCAAACTCTCCTTCTGACCGTCCACTTCGCCATCTGGCCAAGAAAGCACATAGGGCTCTACTCCTTGATCTACCAACACCAAATCGTCCAGAGTCAAAGGAACCGTCTCGGAAGCCACAGACATTGGAACAGCGATCAGTCACGGAAAGTGAAGGCTCTTGAAATCCAGCTGCGACCAGATATGCTCGTGCCTCGAGCTCACTGGGGAATGAATGACTGACACTGGAGGCCCCAGCGCCCGAACAGGAACCGATGGCACGCCAGTAACTGCCAGAGGACCTGAAAACCACAGGGCAATCCAAAGACTCACAACGCACAACCGCGTAAAACCGAGACCTGAGGTCAAGGGGCTCTGAACGGTTAGGGGAACGCGCACGTGAGTCCAAAACCGCACGAGCCCACTGTCCAGCCAACCAAGCACGCTTGACCCTCTGACGGCCAGACTCAATTGATCCACCCAAACGAGAGGCCTGCGAAGTCCAATGGCCTGGGCAAGGCTGGAAGGTTCCAGCAATCTCCTCACGAGTCTCAAGACGAGGGACAGGCTCAGCAGAAACAGAGTCCACAGAAGAAACCACCTCAAAGGACCGCTCAGACGGAGACTGCAAGGCCGGAAGGCCAGCAAGGGATCCTGTGATAAGAGACAGGGCCTCAGGAACACGATCAGCAGGACCACGGACAGTAATGTCAAGGCCACGGACCGAAATGGACAATTCAAGAGTTTCGCCGTCTTGGGTATGTGATCGGCTGCCCATGCAGGTAAGCAGCAAGCCGGTTCAAGCGGATGTTGGCCTGTGGGCCAGGAGGTTGAACCTCAGGAGGCAAACCAGGGGATAAAATCCAAAGGACGTACCACACCAGGAAAGCACACAAAAGAAGTCCAAACAGGAGGCCAAGCAGGAACGCAGCAAGGATGGTGCCAGTGCCGGGGGAGCCACAGTGAGCAGGACAGCCCAAGCCAAGGAAGTTGGATCGGAGGACGTAGGACAAGACAGAGACTGACTGTAGGACAGTTTCCATCCACTACACTTGACCCTTGAGCGGCGGCCAGCAGAAAAAGGCAGTGTGCTTGTTTATTGTAGAGGGTTATACTACCGATTTGATTGAGGACTATTATAACATAGTACCAATTCTGGGGACCCCCCCAAAAAAAAAACAGCCGCTACCTGCCCCACCTGAAGGACGGCCCCCCAATTATAAGTTGGTTTAAAACACCATCTAGGTAGAGATATATCCACCATAAATCCTAGTTGGCCTAGATTGTAAACCAACTAATTTATCTAGGGGACGGGCTTCCTTGTGGTCATTTCATGTTTTTTGTTCGTTAAATCGTTAAACCATCCAATCGAGGTAACTAGAGTTCTGAGCCCACAGTTTTGGTAGATTGATGCCTCTTGATTTGAATCACTTAATCCATTTCAATTTCTGCATCGACATGGGAGTTCAGCGTGGTCAAGCTGGCCCACATTTTGACGCCCATAGAGGAAGTGTTTGTGCGCGCTGCCCCGGGTCTCAACGCTGAGAATCTGCCGTTAGGGATGGAACCAGGCCATTCATGTGTGATAGATTCCAAATTCCAATGGGATCAGGCTGGAGGATCATAAGTTTGGTGGACCCCCCAATGATTGTTGAGATTCGCCCGGCTAAAAGAATCGTGGATGTTGGTGGTTACCCTCAATAGGCCCTTGTCATTTATAAACCAATATTAGTATAAAATATACCATTAGTTAAACCCAATCACATAGTATATAGACATAGTAATCTTATGAATTAAGCCCTCACAAAAGTGGTTGGTGGTCAATCATCCTCACAATGGTGGATATGGTGGCAACAGGAGTTTTTCAGAGCTCCAGGTGGCGGCAGATTGGTATCGAGCTGTGCTACGCTTGAGTCCCAACTGCGAGCCGCGAACTCAGCAGGTGACACCCAGCAATCATGAGACAATTCGGTGTATGTTTGACTATATAATTAAATCCGACAATAAAAAACATGATATGTCCTAAGTATATAACTAATATTAACTGATTATAACTACTACTAATTATGCCTATCATTAGGATTTTTTTAAACAGTGTCTATTTGTATGTATACACTAAGGTACAGCTCACATAGATTTCATTCGCTGGCCAGGCCATCGACATGGCCAATGGGGGATTGCCGAGGACCACACCTCTCAACCTTGCGATCTCGCTGATCAATCACGGGCTGCAAATCAAAGCGCGCGAAGCTTGGAGATGGGCGGTCCAACTTGAAGTGATGGGGATGGGCAGGGGGGAAACCTAGTTTTGTTTGTTGGTTTATACATGTTTGACATGTTTTCATAATTTGTATGAAGTAATCTAATTTGGAATAGATATATGATGTATCCATTAAAAAAAAACAGCCCCAGTTACCTAAACCAACTTGCCTATTGTTTGGAGAAGCCACGCCAACTATACTGCCATATCGGCAGTACAGCTCGTATGGTTTGAATTGAATGAGCATAATTGAAATATATTATAAAGGACAATAATTGAAAACAGAAATGAAAGAAACTTGAAACGAATGGACATGAATGGAATTTGACATGAATGGACATCAATGAAACTTGACATGCATGGAAATGAATAAACTTGCAATGAATGGAAATTGCAATGAACGGACATGAATGAAACTTGAATTGAATGGAAATTGAAATGAACGGAAATTGAAATCAATAGGAGTTGAAATGAATGGAAATTGAAGTGAATGGACACGAATGGAACTTGAAATGAATGGACATGAATGGAACTTGAAATGAATAGACTGATGGGACTTGCCCAAATTTGGATGCAACCAACGCTAAATACAACACTTAAAATATGGATACTTCCAGGAGTCACGGGATCGCACAGACTGGCACCATTGTGCGGCCTGATGTGTTGTTGGCTTTTAGGCCCGGTCATGAGGTTAGCTCAGATCATTCGACGAAGTCTGCTAAAGCCTTCCAGTGTCGTCCAACAACTGTATGAACGGCGAGTTTGACCTTGAAAAAGAGCACTGGACTGGACAACAAACAAGCTTCTCATAGTAATGGCGGCTATGCCAGTCATGTTTGTTGGTTCCAACACAGTTTGCAGAAACACACCCATCTAGTCGCGTGAGGCAGATGTCGGTGGCTATGCAGGGCTATGAAGCTGGATCATTCGATCCTGGTAGCTCAAACTCAAACCTTTTTGATCTTCTTGTGCAGTGCATGACTGGGGAAGGAGTGATTTTGAAGGTCAGTCCTGGAATGCTGGGCCGAGAGGTTCGACAGATGGTTTCAAAGAAGCTTCCTTCTAAGAGAGGTGCAAAGCTCGTCCTGCATCATGGCACTTCAGCACTAGTGCTGAACCAAACCTTGCAAGCGCAAGGCATCGCGAGTGAAGCCACAACCTTATTCTGCACTTACATGCCAGCAAGCCTTTATGATGCAGGGTGTTTTATTCAAGGACTAGCAACCTCTGAGGAAGAATTTGCATTGGAAGGTCTCGCACACATAACATTGAAGGTGCCGGGACAGTATCTGCATCACCTCCCGGATAGCCTTGAAAGCCTGACGATTGATTTTGTCACCGATTTCAACTCCACTATGCCAACATCTTTTGGTCAAAACTTCAACCAGACCTTGATGGGACTGACCCTGCCATCACGTTTGCAGACGCTGACTCTTGGACAAGACTTCAACCAGGAGCTAACCTTCCTACCATCCACTCTTCAAACGTTGACTTTTGGTTGGCGCTTCAACCAGAGCTTGGAACGACTGACCCTGCCACCCAGTCTTAACACATTGACTTTCGGTCGTCGCTTCAACCAGAGCTTGAGGCGAGTGACCCTGCCAAGCAGCCTTCGAACGTTGACCTTTGGTGGCGACTTCAATCGCAGCTTTGACCAAGTGACCCTGCCACCCGGTGTTCAAACGTTGACTTTTGGCCGTGAGTTTAATCAAGAGCTTCTGATCCTGCCACCCAGTCTGCAGACGTTGACTTTTGGTTGGCGCTTCAACCAGAGCTTTGAGCGAGTGACCCTGCCATCCAGTCTTCAAACGCTGGAATTTGGCGATTCCTTTGATCAGAGCTTGGACCGAGTGGCCCTGCCACCCAATCTTCACAGGCTGAAATTTGGTGATTACTTCAGCAAGAGCTTGGAGCGAGTGACCCTGCCATCCAGTCTTCAAACGTTGGAATTTGGCGATTCCTTTGATCAGAGCTTGGACCGAGTGGCCCTGCCATCCAGTCTTCAAACGTTGACTCTTGGTGATGTGTCCAGCAAGAGTTTGGAGCGAGTGATCCTGCCACTGAGTCTTCAATCGTTGGCTTTTGGTGAGCGCTTCAACCAGAGCTTGGAGGGAGTCACCCTGCCACCCAATCTTCAAAAGTTGACTTTTGGTGATTACTTCGACCAGAGCTTGCAGGGAGTGATTTTGCCACCCAATCTTCAAACATTACAATTTGGTGATTACTTCGACCAGGGCTTTGAGGAAGTGACCCTGCCACCCAGTCTTAAAACGTTGACTTTGGGTGCTGCCTTTAACCAGAGCCTGGACCGAGTGACCCTGCCACCCAGTCTTCAAACGTTGACTTTTGGGAAGTGCTTCAACCAGAGGTTAGAGCGAGTTAACCTGCCATCGACTCTTCAAACGTTGACTTTTGGTGCTGCATTTAACCAGAGCTTGGACCGAGTGACCCTGCCACCCAGTCTTCAAACGTTGGCTTTTGGTCGCGACTTCAATCAGCACTTGGTGGGGCGAGCGACTTTGCCGCCCAGTCTTCAAACATTGATATTTGGTTGTAACTTCAACCAGCGAGTTTCTTTGCCAAGCGGACTTCGGAGGTTGAAGTTTGGTGATGAATTCGGCCAGGGCTTGGAGCGAGTGACCCTGCCCCCCAGCCTGACAACGTTGACTTTTGGTTCTGGCTTCTGCCAAAGCTTGAAGGGTGTCATATTCCCAGACACGCTTGAACATGTATTTTTTAGTAGTCAATTCTTGCATTGTTTGGAACCATTTAATTTGGAAGGAGTTGATTTGCCAAGCAGCCTGAAGACTCTAGGCTTGCGAAACGCAGTGTTGAGTTTCGACTCTGAACAGAGCGCTTGTGGCCACTTTTGTTCCGCGGATTGACTCGTAGACTCCCTTTTTGTACAGCAGCAGACAGAGGGCCACGCGAAAAAAGCATGCGGACAGTGACTCTTGCTGTTACTGAGGATACGTTGTGTAGACAAAATCAGACTTGCTGTATGTCTTTGGGGTTGGTTCGCCATAGTGTTTAACGTTTAATCCCCCAGTTATATATATATATATATTCAAGTCATTATTCATGGGCGAAATCTGTGTGTTTGCTGGTGAAGTGACATTCTGGCTGCCCAAATCCTCCCTTAGTACCCGATCTGGTCACTCGAAGCTCAGGTCGGACCCTAAGGGTGCCATCAGATGCTACAGAGAGGTCCCTGGGTGGTCCCTGGGTAACCGTTTCAATTGGGCTTGGGGGTCGGGTGGCAACCCATTGTTGCTTCAATGGGGCGCAATATACCGCAGAAATGAAGGCATTAGAGAACGTATATCATTTTGTAACGCACTCGTACTACCCAAACTATTTTTTGTTGATGTTTTTGGTCGGTATCCCAGTCGCATTCTGGTTGTAAAAACAACCCGGCTCATTACCAAAAAACCCATCGCCTCATTACGGTTCGAGTCGCGAGGCGCTGGTGAACTGCCCAAGCAATGCAAATGTCCTGTGGCCCAGAGAGCTGTCCTGGCTGGTCAGCTGGGCACAGGGCCAGACAATGCCAGACACCAAGAGTATCCGAGGCATATTACAATTTGGGCGTGTCCTATGCGGAGATGCACAAGTATGACAAGGTGCCAGCTGTGACAGCTGATGGCCGCATTCGAAAAGGTGGAAGTCTCCCGCCTTGAAAGGTGCCACGAAAAGAAGCTCCACATAGATTAACCAGGCATAACCAGTTGGAGAGCACACGATCTCAGTCAAAGTACTGTGTGAATCATTGTGAGTCAATGAACATTCATTGTTCAAAAAGATGCTCTCTGGATTTTGAGTGTCTGCTTCTCTTTTTGATGTTTGAGCCGACGCCGCGCCTGGCACGGGCTGCGAAATCCGCCTTTTGAAAAAGGCCCTCATCAACTACCAACTGACGGTGCACTTCGATCCTCGATGTGCAGAGGTGGCAGCTGCTACGGTGAAAACAAGATCTATGGAGCCCTTGGCATTTTTTTTTCAGTTGCAAATGGGTATATACGATTATATTATACGTATATAATCCTCCTTGGAAAAAGCCTATATATATATAATAAATCACTTGGGGATATGATTCTATAGCGGGCAAGTTGAATTCATGTAGACTTAGGGTTTCTATGATATACATTTGGGGGCTTAGACTCGGGCTCAAAGCCCCGCTGGAGCTTTTCTGCCCCAGCATGTTCTGAATGGCCCGTTCAACTCCAAGGTATTGGGCCCCAACAACTCCAAGGTGTGAAGGGCCCAGTATCCCTGGTGTTGGCGCAGGCATACAACAACATGGGTGTCATCTTTAAGGAGCAGGAGAATCTTGAAAAGGCCCAAGCTGCAAGCGATCGGGCGCAAGCATGTGGTGTCAATCCGCTCATTACATTTACAATATCATAAATATCAATGTGATCCCCCAAAAGTCGGCAGCAAAATGCTGATCATCACCAGCCCCAAAGTGGCTGCAGTTTCCAACCGGCATACATACTTCCGCCAGTTTCAACCAAGCCACATGTCCTTTCGACAGCTGCGGAGGCCTTGAAATACTACCACTTGGCCATTCAGTGCAATCCGCGTTTTGCGCAGTCGCTGAACAACCTGGGTGTGGCATATACCACCTCTGGGCGACTCACTGAGGTGGGTGACTTTTTGTTGCCTCGTTTTCCTGGAAAAACAGCATGTTCCTTGGGAAACATGATTTTTCATAGGGAAAAGTCCTAAGTGATGAGAAACCACTGGAACTTGAAATCTGAGAATTGTTTGGGACTCTGAATATTGCTGGTGATGTTTTTCGGTAGCCGCCGATTGGATTTGGTCTTTTCCGGTCAGATTCAACGCCATTTCTCATGTAAATTATGTTGCATGGTCAGCATGATCATGATTAAAACTCTCATAATCATGTATATCATGAGATCTTCGAAAATTTCTCCCCGTGCTGGTCATTCTGGCCAGCTTCTTCGAGGCGTTCGAATACCTGGCCCGAGCTGTCTCAGTGGCGCCCAATTATGCCGAAGCGTACAACAACTTGGGTTGGCTTTTTTGGGATCATGGAGACTTGGCGCAGGCCGGACGCTGTGACTGAGTGGATCAAGGATAGGACTTGACAGGTGAAACGGTGAATCCTCCCAATAAAATGTAACGGTGAAACGGTGAAACCTAGTTTTTGTATGTTTTTGTCTGTTTTTATTGAATTGTCCGACCTTCCATCCGTGGATCCATCCGTGCCATCCATGAGCGACATTTCTTCGCTTTGTGCCAGGCGTTGCGCATGTATGAGCGATGTATTGAGCTGTCCCCCGCATCCAAGAACCCTTCACAGAATCGCTTACTGGCGTTGAATTATTTGTTTGGGCACTCAGTGGCACTCAGTGAGTGAAAGATTTTTCAATAGTCCGCACTGCAGTTGTGCAAAAATCAGTGGCTTGCTGCCCGCAGCACTGGAAGCACTACATTAAGTTGTAGAGTTCTGATCAAGACTTGTGCGGGGAGTTTCTATGCATTCTATTATAATATATTGATTTCTATTGGATGGTGGTTCATTTGGGAAAAGCTGATTGAAAGCTGCGTTCCACTATGGGCCGCTGTTTCCTAAGGCATGGCGTTTCCTCTGAGCTAGTCTTTCAGGCATGGTGGGGTGTCAGGCTTCTGTAGTTGGAAGGAATCCATTCCAGCATGTAGACTTTGGTGTCAATTGACATCAAAGGCAAAATGTTCAGACGTAGATAGATCCGGATAGACCTATAGAGAACCATGAATCGCGCTCAATCGATATCCCAATTTCTAAGAAGTTTTCCTAAAATGATAAATATGGGTACCCCTAAATGATCCAGTCATTAGACTATTTTGGTAAATTTTGGTATTGAAACAACCATGGTAGCTCGGGAATCCCCCATGACTCCCATGGCATTTCACTTGCATGTCCTCCGCCACCAACGCCATGGCCTAGGAAGAACTCATGGGGTTTGTGAAGAGCACGTTGAGCACTGACCAGAAGCATGCAAGAAAAGCCTGAAACTAAAAGCCAACCAAAGTTGTGGCGGCAACATAAAGAATCACCATTAACCGTTGCATTAACCACCATTCTTGACCATTGTGAACGTGGTCAAAAGATGTCAACAGTCAAGATGTTGCAGATATTGAGCGTCAAAACAGCTTCATCATCTACTGATCTGAACAAACAGTGGGATCTTCGCCTAGTTGGGCCATGACCACTCCATTGGCGCCTGCCATAGTGGCACCAGGACCGGGAGTGGAAGTGGAGGAGATACTTTGGATTGAAATGAAGGGGATATCACCAACAACGGCACTAAAAATGGGGATACTAATGGTATAACACATATTTGTTTGGTGTTTCCTAATTTGTAGATGTTTGGTTCTTATTTTTCATGTTCCACCATCATCGGGACATTGGTCATGTTGTTTCTTGCTTCTTTCAACCAACCAAAGATTCCCATCGGTTGCAAGATCCCATTCTCCTCTGATCCCTTTGGATCACGATCCAAAATTCAAAATGATGCCATCGTTAGACACGCAGATAGATGCAGCATATATATATAATATAAATGTTATTGGTGCATCTCTTCTGGCGACAAAACTCAGCAATAGTTGTCTCAACACTCCCACATATCACAGCAAGAATCTTCTTATAGGCTGCGCAAGCAGTCGAATTCATATGAGCGAATGCTCCGACGTATTGCCCCGCAATTTGGGAATGCTGGGTATATCCTTACCCCTTTCATATTGAATACCCACCAGACGAAACCCTGGCGGAAGGTTTTGGATCTTTTCGCGACTTTGGGGCCCAGTCACGGGGGTTGGGGGGGGTACTGGGAGGTATTGAATAATCAGAGGGATTGGATTATAGTAGTAAGCCCCAAAAAGATCCAAAAAGATAGAACCAATTAGAAACGTAAGTTACCACAATTTAGCACAACTCCACAAGGATTTTGTTTTCCCATCTTTTTGGGGGTTGCCATTACAGCTTACCAAATGTTATGCTTCCATTGGTTCCCAACCAGAGCTTCGCTGTTGGAGGCTGCCGGGCATGCGGATGAACGACGTCCACGCACAGCGTGATCTGTTGAAGTGCCACGGCTGGCAAGTGGTGGGTCCCGACAATGATGGGGACTTCGCCAACAATAGTGGAGATCATAGTAATAATCATCATAATCACAATAATCGGAATAATCATAAGAACCATAATATGTCACAAGAATCATAATATATGTGTATTAATGAAAACAAAACAACAATACCAAATAAACATAACATGACATAACACGATTACACAATGATCATACTATATAATTCAAACTATAATGATATACAAAGATCATAAACAATGAAAAGAAAGAAATATTCAAAGTTATCACCATATTGATTATATATGTGTTGCCAAATCGAGTGAGGCCGGAGCGCACAGCGGACTCAACGCCCAAAGGGTCGGATCCCTGGAGGATGATGGATACGTCACCTTTGTCTGGGAAGAAGGACACCCAGAAAGTCAGACGTTGCGATTTTTTACAACCAATGTGGGGGGTTCTAAAAAGGATGTACCCAAAAATTGATGGTTTATAATGGTAAATCCTATAAAAATGGATGATTTGGGGGTACCCCTATTTTAGGAAACCCTCATGTAGTGAAATGAATGGATTAAAATAAGGTAACCAAGAATGAAATGAACTAGAAGCTCCTAGACTTGGTTGAAGGAAAAGTTGCAGGGAAAAACTCGAGATATTGGGGAGATGGTGATCATATTTGTGTGGAGAAAACGCCATCGTTTCCAGTAAAGCTTCCCTTCAGCCAGCCGACTGACTGGATTTACATGCTGAAAGTGGGGCTTTCCGGATCAATCCCTTTTAGGTAGAGGGTCACATGGGTCAACTGATGCATACCAGAATAGTAAACCATTTCGCTGCTGGGGGTACTGCACCAAAAATCTCAGTTTGATCTCAGTTGGATCGATTATTTACCGGTGGAAACTAACAATTGTATATTCAGAGGATGGAAGTGATGGTAGTTTCTTTGCCTTCCTTAGATTTTTCAACAGGACATTGGTACAACATGCATGGTACAATGGTATTGCGGTTCAATCCACGCAGAAAGCAACCTGTAAATTGTGCAGCTGTGAGCAGCTTGAAGCTTTTGGATGCAGCAAGGTTGGTCCGAGCTACTTTAGATGGATGGGCGTTTGGGTTGGTAGATCTTGCGTTTCATGTTTGGAGGTGGTTCCAAATCTTCAACTGGTACCCTCTAGTAAACTAACATAACTATGGAAAATCACAACTTTTAATGGGAAAATCCACTATAAATGGCCATTTTCAATAGCTATGTTAGTTCACCAGAGGGTAGACTTGGGGAACCCCACTAAGGTTTGAACCAAAATCTCCTGCTCAGACCTGCCAGAGGCCTTCAGCTGCCCCGAGCCGTGAGAAAACCCAAGCTGAGGCGCCAGGGCACTTCATTTGGGTATGGCTTAAGTCATTGGGGCACCACTTGATCCACAAGATTTGTCACTTGTATTGGGCATCCATTTTTTGGGGGATGATGAATTTGACCCATAGGCTTCACGAAAACAGGAGTTCAACTCAACAACCTTCAACCAACTTGTGGGTTGTTGCAGGAAATAGCATGACAGCCTCCACTTTGGAGAGTCACATGTTACTTCCGACAACCTTCGGTCAGCACTCAGCCGCTTTTATTTTGCTTTCTCAGAAAGATCCCATGCATTTGATTTTCCATTTCACACCAGGCAGATGAGGGGTGTTCCATGTCTTGTCTACCCAACACATCAGAGAGACTCACTGGAGCTTCTCTGGCCTTGATGCATGGGCACAAATCGAATGGTTTAGTACGATTTGGTACAATTTGCATGACCAAGTTCTATCATGTCATGTTCTCTCAAAATTTCTGGGTCATTGGTCATTCGCCAAGTTTTTCACGTCCCAATATTCCACTAGGCGCCCGCGCTTTAGTCCAGTGACTGGATTGCCAGGACTTTCCGAAATGGGTGAAGCCTGGGAAAAGCTTTGGCCTCCTGTCGTGAGCTTAGTTCTGCAGCAACAGAAGTAGCCTCCAGCTTTATCAACAACCATGGCCATTGAAAATCATGACAATTTACAATTCTTTGCGGAAGCAGATATATGGGGAAATATTTAGGTTGGTTGGATTGCCCGTGGGTAACATGTTCAACTCCAAAAAACATTGGCATCTTCCTTGGTGTTAAGGACTGGCGTTGCACAGCTGGCTACTCGAATTGCATTGATGTGATGCAATATTGTGACACCTTCTGTAGACATGGATAGCTGTGCATAGTATTGGATGCGGATACGCTCAAGTTTCCCTGCAAAAATGGATCAGCTTTCAAGAATTGATTCGGTGATCATCACTCTTTGCTGCTGGGTAGTAGACCATGGTGACAAAAACAACCTAACAATGGATGTTATGGTCTTATACTCAAAATACACGATTTCAAGATCATAAGATCGATGTATTGATAAATACCTTTATTACATCGATATACCCACAAAGAAACACATATAAAACAACATAGCACAATTATCAATGATCGATCATCCCCCAACGATGAATTCCCAAGAAATCCCTGCGTTCTCCGAACGGTTCGACCAGGTCTTTCTGGTCATCTTCTTTCGGAGCACCGCTGAGAAGCTGATCACTGCGGACGACTCCACGGCATCCCGCTGCTATTTTGGTCACCTGGAGCAGTTGGAGAAAGGAACGAGAGACCGGGCGGACTCCGGGAAACCCCATTGGAACGAGCGGAAAGCCTGAAGATTTTTTGGCCGAATGTTTGAAACCAAAATGTTGGTTCATGTTGCTTCGAACATGTTGCAAACATTGGAGTTTTGGACTTCTACCAGCATTCGTGTCTGAGAATTAGAGACCACATCGTTTGTTGCATAGGAATGCACTGCCCGCACGTTCAGGATTGACACAACTGCCTCCAGGGAGTTGGCACGTGCCAACTCCATTTCCATCAAAGCTTCGTGGTTGGTTGAGACAAAGAGGGGGTTTGATTAACATGAAGATCTGAATATCTAAGTGACCAAAATGAGGCTTTGCATGGATTTGCTACATCACACTTTGTTGGTATTATTTAGTGTTATATCATATCATCTCATATCATATCATATCATATCATATCATATCGCATCGTATCATATATTACATCATATCCAAAATTCCTGCTGCAGTACGTCCAACAAAGTGTTGGTTTCTCTCGCAGGTGTGACTCTGATGATCTTCCTGGGCTTCGGATACCTTCGGGCTTTCCTGAAGGCAGGAAGCTGCACGGCGGGGTAAGGGACTTCACCTCACTCCATGCTATGTCAGGGAACAAGGTAGGCTGAAGTGAAACAGCTACTCACTGGATACCTATCAAACACTGTAAATACTGGGATTATAAGGGGCTAAAACCATCTACCAATACTGATACTGCTTTTGTTCATCTTTGCTCAGATCTGAAAAAGGGTCAGGTTTTTCAGGTGGAGATTCGACGGTGACCCACGCCAGGCCTATGGCTTAGGGGCGATTGGCTTCACGCTTCTTGGCGGCTGAATGGGTACCCTTTCGGAATCGAATTTCGCTATGGAAAACGAGCAAATTGAATAGGTACGTCATCTACAAACCGGCCATTTTCCATAGATTATCATGGATTACTTGAGGTAACCACTTCAATGGGGCCATATGAAAATCACAATATCCCAATATAAAGGTGCAACTCATGGGGATTTACCAACAACCAAACCTACGGGTTTTTCGCCTCTGAACTTGCAGGACATGGGGCCGAGGAACTGACACAAAGATGTGGCCAGCTGCTCATGTTATGATTGATTTCTGGAGTGATTACAGTGATTACTATGTATAAGTCTATATGTTGCCAGAATTGTTCTATCAGCTAGATACACCAGATCCAAACGATGTCCACATTGTCACATGGTTCCGTCATGTTGCCTTCGCTTGTTGGCTGCCAAGGATGTTGATTGCCTCTCTGGGGATGCAATGGTCTATGATTCTGGAATCTTTGGCACGCCAGGCGTGGGATCATCTTCGGGATCGGTGTGGGATGTTGGATGTTTTTGGGATATACTCCGTAGGAGCCGGGAAGAAAGTAGACTTCAGACCCTTATCACTTTTGGAGCTTGCCCAAGTACATTCATATTCTGCATGTTCAGGATCATTCTCATCACGTCCATGGGTGGGGTTTGTTCGAAAATATGGTGCCCCAAAATCCAGTTGTGGATCATCATTTCCCTATGCCCTATGGATTCACATTGTCATAACATGTCTTATATATGTACATATATCATATATCGCATTTTCAGACTTTTCCACTATGAATGTGTTGAATCGCTGTGGTTGATGGTCAGATTGATATCTTGGATGGTTAAACCACTGTTGTGATGCTGAACCATGACTTTTCATAGGGATTTTGGATGGCTTAATCATGTTCATGGATGTTTAAGCACGATTTTTTCATGCTTCAACCATGGTTTCCCCATGACTTGGCTGGAGAAAAATCAGGCGCAGCTGGTGGTGGATTCCAACGCTTTATTGCATGCGGATTTGGGCGTTGCCGCTGCAGGGTACCTCAGGGATCCCAGCGGGGAAATGAGACGAAATGACTGTGGAATCTGGGAAAACCCATGGGAAAACCATTGAACCCCCACCATGATTTTGTTGGAAAACCACGGAAAACCATGAATTCCCGCATTGTGGGTTTTAAGAGGCTTTAACCACCACAAAATGGGGATTTGTCATGATTTACCAGCAAATATCGAGGATTTCACTGCTACAACCACCTTTTTTATAGTGAAAATATATGAACATATGGGAAAATTGTGATAAACCAGTGGCAGCCCTGGGAACGGGAGATGGCAGGTCTGATTCCACCTTGGCATTGTACCTTGTAGTGCCATTGACTCTCCTATTTGGTAGTACGTAATAGAGTTATACCAGTTATACCACTGTTGCTTGTTTAATAAGTTGTACTTGGTTATACTACTGGGTCTGTTGGGGTGTGTTACGGTACGGCCCATAAGAGGGATACCCATCTACGAACCATTCTAATGGGATGGGATAAGAATATATTTAAATATTTCATGGCTCATTTGATGAGGCAACTACACACCACCGACCTTTTAACACACATCCACTCGCATCTCCAAATGGCACTACCTCTCAATTCTCCTCGAATTCATAGTGCGCGAAAGTCCAGAGACAAATGCTGCAACTATGGTTTTTACATCTTTGAGGGGTGCTTGCAGTCTATAGCCTTATATCAATGCTGCCAAAGAGGTATTTCTGTATTTTTTTGAATTTACAATTTGCGTGTCACTATTGAACCTCTGATTCTTCATGGGTCTATAGCCGAGTGCTCACGAGACACTGCTGATCTCTGAGGTCCTTGTCTCGTTTGGAGCCATGATCGGTATCCTGTCGAGGGTGCTAGGGCAGTCGAGCTGTCAAGGTATTTGATGTGACAGGTGACGCAGGTGACAGGTAATACCCAATATGTATACGTAGTGAATTCAGCATTGTGATTATACAATGTTATACAATGTTGTACATACAACAGCATTCACACAAGCTGATTGAAGCAACGTAATTAATATTTGGTGCAGATGAATGTGTTGGTGATTCGAAAGGTAACCTCAAAGGCAGATTTTCTTTCGGAAATGTCCAAGGCCGGTGTTGCCTCGAGTTTTTGCTATTGCTGATGTCTAGTTCACTCAGGCAGGATCAGTCCCACACAGATCGTGATGTTGGTGTTGCCCTTGGCTCAGTGCCGCGGTGCTGGTCCTGGTTGGGGTCCCGTCCCGAAATGTTTTTCTCGTTGAGGATGGAGCTTCCCGTCTACACCATCAACAAGGCCGAGACTATTTGGTATCGGGTGGGACCTGTTTCAACATGGGAACTTACTGTGTATTGATATTGGTCGGGGTTGCGCATGTTTCAGACAGTTTGGTCGATCACTTTGCCAAAATTCAAACGGTGCACTTCGTGTGACAGTTGCAGGGATCCATTTTTTGATTATTTTTTCTTTGTATATATCTTGTGTCAGTCGACCAACAACCACCTTCTCAGTGGTAAGTTTCGTTGTTCGTTGCAGTGTCACCCACTACCATTGACAGTTCGAGCTGAAATCCCCGTGCCAGGCCTAGGCAATACAATCCTCATGACCATTAGGTAAGCAACCAGTTGGATTGGGTCAAAACAAAGAGACTCCAAAGCTCTAAGTTTCCTCCAGCTTTGATCCCTGGCCTTGTCTTGGATGAGATGATTTTCGGACCCGCCTACAGGTCTTTGTGATTCACCAGTTTGACGCTTGGCGCGACCACACAAGTGATCCCACCACCTGCAGAGTGCCCAGTTGGTATTGGGACGATACCAATAAACATGCCATTTATCAGATATAAATTGACTTGGGTGTGTACAAAACAATGGGATATACCCCAAAATTACATAAAATGATACCATTTCAATGGGAAAACATATGGAAAACCGATGATCAAACACCAAAGTCAAGCTGAGGACACCTCGAAACATGTCCGCGATGGAGGTAGCACAATTGTGGTTCATGCCGCGACCTTGGGGTGTTTGAAGAAGAACAGGTGCAGCAAATCAGATACAATTGTTGCAGATTATATGTATACACACATGGATATATAGTACATTATATTGCAACAATTTGTTGAAGAAATAATTGTAGAATATAGCATGATCCATATGTATTGCATTGTACTACAACAAATTATTCAACATATCCTTTTGTTTCAGCTGCCGGCATTATTCATTCAGTGATTGAATGAGTTTGGACATGTTTGACCTGATTGTGCTAAGAATCAAAAAAGCATCTCCAAGTTTTTTTGTTCATTTTTGCTCGCAGAAAAATTGCTTCGCTGATTTTCCAGTTGCTGCCCACAATGTGTTCAATGTTTTTTCCACGTGTTTTTTCCACCGGAAAAGTGATTCTCCCAGTTGTTTTCCACGGTTTCCCCGATGTTTCTGCCTTTTTGTCCGAAGATTTCTCCAAGTGTTCCATGGTTTACCATAGGTTTTCCACGGATTTCCATATTTTTTCAACGTTTTCCACTGGAATTTCTCCGTTTTTTGGGCACCGCCCAGGTCTTTGGGGCTTACTTCGGCTTGGCGGCTGCCACAGTGCTGGGGCCCGCCGTGAAGGCTCTGTTGACTCTGTTGATGGTTTTGTTTTTTTTTGGGGTGTGAGGTTTCCCAACTGGTACCCTCTGGTAAACTACCATAACTAGGGAAAATCATCATTTTTCATGGGAAAATCCACAATAGATGGTCATTTTCAATAGCTACGTTAGTTTACCAGAAGGGTAAAAATTGGGGATTATGATTACGAACTAATCCACTTATAGGAATATTTTTTGGAATATATATACATATATATATATATTAAGAACATAATGTCGGTAAAACAATGATAGACCATACTCAATGACTCACCAGTTTTTGTTTGGCATTATTCACATGACCTCTGTTGACTCTGTTGATGGTTTCATTTGTTGGGGGGAGTTAGTAACCTGGGGATTACTATAATCTATAATAGGGATAAGTATTTCCTATTTAATCCATTAGCAATAGTATTAAATATCCACTTATAATACGATATATACATAATTATCTATTTCATAATAGGAATATTTGCTAATTGACGAACCTTATAGTTGCCACTGTGGTACACCCAATGCCATAAAGCATCCCCTAGATCACCATGCACAAATTGGTGGTATGTAGAAACCATCCTCAAATGGCAGTTGTTTGTGGCATTGGGTTTCCCACCTGAACTGGTTTGTTGGGGATTATGAACTAATCCAAACCACTTATATAACGAGGAATATTTAGTAAGCAACCCAAATTATATGGGTTTAAAAGGGGTATTATGAACACTGCTCAGGTGGACAAACTTTTTCATGGCTCTCTGAAGTAGTAAACGATCCATTTAACTATCATTGAATAGTATCGAATATGCAATTCGTGATAGTTATTGAGTTTCTTTTGACCATGTTCATTCTTAGGATGTCTACCATCTATGCCCTAGTGCTTCAAATATCCTTTGGGAAGGTGTGCTGGAGGAAAGCATCTACGTGCGTCCACAAGTGTTTGTCACGTGTTTGAATGTGTTGATGAACCAGCTATTTGGATAATGTATATGGACAATGGATAATGTATATGAATCAATAATGATATATGGTTCATTGTGAATGGTAATATATGATCATCATGACTCATGATGTTGTCTTAAACTGACGTTTTTGAAAATGGATGATTGCAATAAGCCATACACTTTTAGGGGATAATATACGTGTGACCCATAACCACATGATGGTGGATGGGGATGGATTTCCTGAGCCCTGCAGGATAGATTGAAATGTAGCTCCTACCAGCCGAGATCTCAGGGAGGTTGGAGCCAAGAGAGGATGCTCAACCACAAGCTTTCTGTGAAGGTATAAACACCATATATGCCATATATGCCATGGTCAAGTTAGTTGGATTGTGTACACCCATATTTCGGTGTGGTCATCAATCCCTAGGGATTTATGTACCCACGATATCCCACTACAAGGATTTCCATCCCATGGAACTGCTGCAACGCCAGCCAAGTGGTCATGTTTGAAGAAAGGCTACGGGTACCCTGAAAATTCAGGCGGTATCAGCATTTTCCCACATTTCCCCAGAAAACATGGCCTCAAACTTGGGGCCCATCTCCCATTCCTGCTCAACTCAAAGCCGTGGGCGGAAGGTCGGACATCTTCTCGTTGATTGGTACGATCTTCCTGTGGATGTTTCTTGGATTCGGTGTACAGAGTGACACATGACAAGCCAATCCTGGAAGATATGATGGAACCTGTAGAAATGTTTTCTAAATTGAAATTGAGATCATTTGAGAGCATTGGGCACATCAACATCAAGTACCCTCTGGTAAACTAACATAGCTATTGAAAATGGCCGTGTATAGTTGATTATCCCAGAAAAAAAAGGTGATTTTCCATAGTTATGTTAGTTTACCAGATGGTAAAGTGTAATATACAAAGGACCACAAGATATTCACGACTCCAGAAATCCAAGCAGAGCTGCACTTTGGAGTGGTTCCCTCCTTGGCTGAGGGTGTCAGCAGCCGGTTTGTGGAAATCGTCTCTAAAGTGTTCTTATGGAAAATAAAGTCATAGTTTCAAGTGAAAAGTGTTCTAAGTTCTCAACTTACCTAGTTAAATCACATGACATCCCCTATTTCTTGATTATTTCCTGGTAAAATCCATGAAAATCGTCAACATCTTCCATCCGAAACAATCATTCGGAGCATCTTCCACTCGCTGATCTCATGGTTTCCAAGTTCCCATCCCTGCAGCAGGTTTTTACCAACCTTCGTTGCGGTGGGACAAGTTACGCCTGACCTGCAAAGCAAGGCCATTTTTTGCGGCTTTGCTGACACCCTGACCCGGGCAAGGGGGAGATCCTCAAGCTCTGGACGAGATTTCTGTATGGGTTTGTTCAGTTGAAGGGGCTATGTGTATAACAAAAATAATACCTGAAAATTGCAATTTCAACAGGAGATATGATGCCAGCTTTTAGAAGGACCCATATTTTGTGCCATTGAGGATGTCGATTCTTGTGATTTAATGATTCCACATGTCGACTTAGAACTGAGCTGGCAGACCTCGCTGATAGATGCGAGGTTGCACACCCACCGCTCGAAATTCTGGATTACCAAATCTAAGCCATGGACACGCATGGCAAGAAATAGATGCAACATCACTCTTGTTTCCACAACTTCGATTCCGCAAACTCAGGCTATGCCAAACTATCGAGAAAGTGAAGCAACATGGTTCATTTGCTTAAGAGATCTGAGGAAGAAAGCTGCATCCTTCTAGTATGAAGGTTCTTATGATGTTGAAGCAGCTACTTTCATCCTGAGGGATGGAACAACAGGAAACTCTTACCAAACTTTTGTGGTTGGTGCCTGCCAAAACGATAATTCCAGAAACTGGTATGCAGATGTATGCAGTATATATTTGGAAACAAAACATGATAAACAATTCCATCCATACTCTATCTGAGATTGATAGAGTATCTCTTGTGCAATTATGTTATTTGTACATGTATGCACATAACCATCCAACAATCAAATCAGCTCCAGAACACAGCCAGGCCATTGTGAACACCATCCTGGCTTTGCTCACCTCAACAGTCACTTCCTTTGGCTTGACGCAGATTCTTCAGGCGGATGGCAGAAATGGACCTAAAATGACCCCGGAAAATATCCCAAAAAGGATGGGAAACCATGGGAAACCCTGTGAAAACATGGGAAAACCTGTTTGAAGCCTCCAAAAGTTGCTTGTTTGTTGATGTGGAACTACTTTGACAGAAATTTCATGGCCGATTTGGAAACTACTGAATAGTCTGGGAAGCATTGAGGCTTCATGGTTTGCAATTGAAAAGCCTGGTCTCTTCCCAGGATGGCAAGATTGGAACGCGAGCAGTGCAAAACGCCACCCTGGCTGGAGGTGCCCAACTGCCCAACTCTGGGGTCATCCATGGACTTGGAAGCTGACAGGTTAGTCTGAAAATAGGTTATCCCCAATTCCAATGGATTCTCATCCTTTTCTATTCAAATGGTCATTTGGGGATATCCCATGATATACCATATTTTCAGAACTAAATCCACATGGTTTTTCATAACAAACCATCCCCCCAAGTGGAGATTTCCTCTGGTTTTTTTTGGGAAGTCCCCGGATGGCTCAACCAGGTGTGACCATTGGCGCAACTGCCAGTATCGTGGGCCCCTTTGGTGCCGGCCTCTTAGGCATCCTGGCGGGGGCTCTGTCAGGGTGCCAAGCTGGGCCTTGGAGCCTGGGCGTGCCCACGTTCAGAATCTGTAGTTTTTTTGGGACACCATAAATGTAGCAAGAAGAGGAAGAAGAAGAAGAAGAAGAAGAAGAAGAAAAAGTGTATGAAATGATAAAATGATGTAAAATTATATTGTAGAATTTGATTATGAATAGAGTATAAACAGATATAGAAAGGCAATTCTTGTCGGCCCTAACTCATGATGTGGAAAGCACACTCCTGCCCATCGCTAGAACTTGGATCGCCAAGGTCAACGGTGGCCTTTGCACACTCCAGCATGTTCAAATCGGTCGACTCGTGTTGCCCGCCTGAAGGAAACGGGGAGCGTTGGGGAGCTCCAAACTGCCTGGGACTTGATGGGCATCATGTAGGAGGAAACCGAGGTTTCCCAATCTCGTTGCGGGTAAAGATAGCCCATGGTGGTGGTGTCCCCACAGGATTGTTGAGGTGATCTTTTCCGCGCCTATGTGTCATGTTTGAAGATGGCCATCTTGGTAAATTTGACCAAGGTCAACAATCAAAATCACCTTCCAGACGTGGTTTCCTTCACAGGGCTTCCTTCGCAGATCCTGAAAATTGGTGACAAATAACCTTGAAAGGTGGGCGCCCCAATTGCATTTGGAAATTTATAAACCCCATTTATACAGTAATCTTCGATAGTGACAGACCCAACAGTTTGGCAACTTAGCTAAGGAACAGGGGCACCAATCCAGAGTACCCCATCATATCCCCATTCTCTCATATACCACTAGTTGTGTTGGTTAGATTTCCAGAAAGATATGTGCAGCACCCAGGTGGCATTCACAACCTGCACGGTCTTCCGGGGCTCTTGGGTGGTCACTTGGCTAAGGATGGTGAGTAGCAGCAAGGGGGTCATTGCATCACAAGGCAAGTTACGCATGCAAGGTGCCCCCCCAGGACAAAAAGTTGATTTAGTTTCACCCCTGTAGTATCTACCATAAACCATACTTAGCCATACTTAGCCTAGTTATAAACCAACTCAGCTATCTAGGCGTCCTCACCTTGTGAATGTGCAGATATTAATATGTAAAGATTTGAACCTTGAGGATTGCAAAGGGATACGGGCATTGTGAATCTTCTCTCAATATCTCTCTAAATAGACTTCTGTATACCCTCTGGTAAACTAACATAGCTATGGAAAATCACCATTTTTATTAGGAAAATCCACTATAAATGGTCCATTTTCCATAGCTATGTTAGTTTAGCAGAGGGTATCGTTCGGAAATCACAAAATACGATATGGTGGTGAGATGTGGTGAGAAACTCCGGGGTTCTATCCTATACCAAGTTATGAGGTGTTGTAACCCCACTGGCCAGTTGCTGAGTTTCAAAGATTATCAGTGGAAGTGACTGGAATGTTTAGGATACTTACCCTCAAAGAACCGTGTGTGTTGGCTGATGCAATTTCAATTTCGTTGGCCCAGTGATTCGTGATAGCCTCGTGCATGGAGGTGCTGGCAGCATAGGTTCTGATGATTCTGCAAGCATCGGGATCAGTGACCACAGGTTGTTTTATGCTTTTGAGATCCGAGGTTTATTTTCCATTGTTTCGCCCCTCTTCTACAACGACACGGGCCTTGCCACTTGCACATCTGTGAGGGCTAACATGGTCAGGACATGTTCTGAAAGATGCTTGGTGAAGGAATCCTACCAAGAATTTCACTTCGAAAAAAGGCCTTTCAACACTTGCCGAAATCCATTGCACATCATGTTCAGGTACATGTTATGGTCGGTTCCAAACCCAAACAGGAAGCTGAAACCACACCTCTCGGATTTGCAAACTTGAAGATCAATGCCAAAACATGTGGGTTGGGTTAGATTGCAATGTGGACTTCACTATGTCATATTACTTGGATATACTTTGTTAATGCTTTCAAATCTGGTTCATTTTCAATTTCCAATGCACATATTTGGGATGATCCCGATTTACCAATAGTTGCAGTGTTCTGTGAACATCTGTGAACTATTTATGCCGTTCATCAGTTATGGTTCTTACTATTCAACGGTTATGTTTGATTGGTAGTTTCAAACATGTTGCACCTTTTTTAAACGACAACCCTTTGGCGGTGTGGTCGCCAGCATATGTCTTTTCCGAGGCCCCCTTCGAGCAGATGGTTGGCTTGAAACTGGGCTCAATCTGCTAGTGAAAAGGATTGCACAGGTGAAAATTGGATAAGGACATACAGTAGTAAATCCTAATATATACCACCTATTCCTGAGGAGTTGGTTTCTATTTTTCTTAGGGATAATTGAGACATCCCAAATCTTTTGTCTTTAGGTGGATCAGTTTCAGGTCGAACAAAAACAAAACAAGACACAATCCTCCGCCCAGGGGTTCCACCTTGATGATCGCTTTGCTTTCCGGGGCCTGTTGTGGTTTCGCCATGAAGGTGCCAATCACAACTGGGGGTTGGACCTTGATCCCTGGGACGGTGATGGTTGACATGTATCCACAATTTGCACTTGGTCGACCTTGATTATCGCTCTTGTTTGTGCTGATGACACAAACTAAGACTTAGGTTTCTTTTCATTTGATAATTCACCAAGCCTGCATGTTTCACATTATGCATCAATTTCGCGCCGTATTGGACGGCATAAGTTCGTTCAGAATAAGTCGCTGTGGTACGTATATATATATATAATATATATATATATATAATATATATAATATATATATATATATACATAGTTATACATATATATATATAGAGTAGGTAACATTTTCACACATCTGACTCATATATGTATATGACATTATATCATAATTATCGATACATGATCTTTTTTACCGTTTTCATCCAGACAAGTGTCCTTTGAAGGTGGCGTTTTGGACATGGTTCCCTCTGGGGTGACCCGCAGGCCATTGAGCAGCTTCATGACGACAAGGAGCCGCAGCAAAATCATGCAATTTGGTGTCTTTGGGTGGGGAAAAAATCGGGGATACCATAGTGATTCAACGATAACTTTGATAGGGATTTTTCTTGGAGACCAGTAGTAGAATTCTTGGGAACCTGTCCTTGGAACTTTACCTGGGAACCTGTAGGTGGGTACAACGGGGACAAAATCGGTGAACTACAGGAAATGGATGGTAAATGCAGAAATTTGTGGGAAACTGTTTGAACAAGCAACAACAAAACAGGGATTTTGCTTTGATATAATTTAGATTTAACAATCGAAAATGGGATTAAACCATCAAATATGAGGAGTTGCTCATAGTTTTTCCATTTTGGTGTGTAGGTGTAGCCAATTTGTGGGTAATGGATTAAAATATACAGATAAAGTGGCGAGATAAGTGAGGATATACTGGAGACATAGTGGTTGAATAGATGGATATATTATGGAATATAAATTAATAAAATGGAATGGAGATGTTAACGTATTGCCAATTTAAAGGTGACAATATACGCATATATAGCGGGATATTGTAAATGGAATGTAGTGGAATTTACAGTAGCCAAAAACATATAAGATGGGTTTGTATAGAGACGCTGTTTTTGTATATCATGGGGATATGTTTACCAATCTATGTTCATTTTTTATTGGGAAAATATACCGTAGAAGAGTCATCAAATTTAGGGCAACCTGATTTCAGTGTTGTTCGCGTTTCAGGTGTACAAAAGTAAAGAGGGCTACTTCTATGATGATATGTGCGCAGTGGTATTTTTTGCGGATCCCTGTATCTTGTTTCACCTACTTCGTGCTAAATCTGTTCGAATGATTTGAGCTCCAACAAAGGTTGGGTAGAAGTTGTTTGCGGTTGCGTGCAGTTGCCCATCTATCACAAGGGGAGATGTGTAGAACCTTGGGAGCCTAGCACAAGATCGTGTCCTTATCATTCCTTATCAGCGTATAAAAGTCACAAGGTGAGCGGTTGAATCTTGAGAACAACCCGTGGAAGTTTTGCCATGTCTTTGCAGTTTCAATTTGCACACCTTTTGGCATCAAGTTTTTCTCCCAATGATTCCAGTTCTCACTGTTCAGTTACCATACCACTGAAGAGCTTGTCTCTTCAGATGATATGGGAAACCAAATCGGAGACCTTCAAAGCTCTTCCAAAAAAACTTCAATCTTGACCAAACAACTTCAATCCCTCCCAGAAGCACTGAGTAAGCATTGGATCATATGATCATCTCTTCACCCCCATTAAGGCTGATGCTGATTATTCATTGGGATATTATCTTGGGGTAAACGGCAAACGTTTACATAGATGTGGAAAACCGATGGTTTCACCAGGAAAATATGATCTAGAAATCGTGGCTTCTCCACATCTATGTAAAGGTTTACAGGAGGCTAAAAATACTAAAAAGGGAATGATTCACCGGTTCACCTTTAAGTGATGTTTTGAAATCATGGCTTGACCGGGCCTTTGGTTCCTCAGGATTTGCGCACAGCTGCAGCCAGCATTGGATTGAATCCCAGTGATCTGCGCATCGAGCCTTACAGCAGCTCGGAGAACGACCTTTGGGTCGAATCAATTGGACCTGTAGCTTTGGTGTCTCAAAAGAATTGGACCAACTCTAGAAAAATGATCCTTGAAGAAATTTCGATGGTCCTTAAAGTGGTTCTTCTTAAAAAAAATTATCCTTGAAGTTGGGAAATATACATGGAAAGAATATGAAATAGATTGAAATAGTATGAAATAATGACTATAGGCACCTCCTTGGAGAGTTACAATTAAAGTCGTCCGACAGGTGATGCGGCGTGGTGGACCGGAGACACGGAAGGCCCAGTGATTGAGCCGCCCGGCTGCAGATCAGCGCTGCTCAGGTGGAGAAAACGGAGAAATGAGATCATTTACATATCATATATATAATATATGATATTGTTTATACATTTATACATGGAATATATATATATATATATACACATATATGATATTAAATATATATATATATATACGATATGATATGATATGCACAATATAATGTGTATATATAATATTATATAATATATATGTATATGATATGATATGTACATATATAATATAGATATGATATGATATCTATATGACGGTATAAATAGATCAAACGTATATTAATATACATATCATATAAACAAATAAAGACTGCACACGAAAACGTGCACCACCTGAGTTTTGTTGGAGTTTTGTTTTTTCAAAAAATCAATAGATGCATTAACCAGGTGAGTTGGTTTTGGTGTGATGAAGCAGCATTGTTTTCGATGGGTTGCCATGGGTCAAACTGTGCCCTGAGGCTTTGAGGGCGAATCTGAAAGCGTTTCCTAACCAAAACTCGACCGACACTTGCATGGCGAAAACAGCCTCGCTTTGTTCCTTCTGCAAAGACGGTTGGACCCAAGTCGAATGGAAGTAGATAGGACCTTGGGAGCATCAAAGTGCATGCCCTAAGTGCCGTGCGTTGCGATCGCGCATGAAATGTGCAGTGTAAAGGGTTCTGCGAAGTGGATCACTAATGGGAGAAACACAACTAGCACCATTGGTTAGTGCTGAAAATCCGAAGTGTCATACACATTTTGTACGTCAACCGCAAACACACTTGCCATGTTGACCCAGGGTATAGAAGACAAGGATTCTTATGGATTCGTCATTCGCTAGTTGTGTTTTCCATCATCATGAAACGAGAGGAGCATCGAACCCCTGCTGAATCCTGATCCACGTCCAACAAGCGGTTCTCTGAACATGGGGTATACCATGGTGATCCATGGTGTAAAATAGCAATCTGAATGGAAGACAGGATGGACAACTATGAGCAACCATTGGATTTTGAGGGTGTTTCCCCAAATTTTCAGGTGCCACACCCAACTTGATCACAGGCCCACAGCGCGTGGGCTGAGCGCTTTTGTCGCGAGGTGCGACAACGTGAGCGCATCGATGGCGGGAGGAATGTGTCAGAATTTGAGTGGTTTTACCGCCGCCGGGTTGGTTGATGAGTTCAAGATGTGCCAGAATTCAAAGGGAATTTAATCATCAAAACATATGATGATACAATTGATAAATCATAGCTGGTTGATGATTTTTGGGGGTTGTATTGGGAATTGTCATATCCATTATTAGAATCCCTATGAGACGGCAAGTGCGATCTGTTTTTGTTGCAATGATGTTGCACTAAAACCCATTTTGAAGGTCAACAAGCTAGTGGCGAACCATTTTTTGGAGTCACCTGCTGTTCACCAGGGGTGCTCCAAATTCACCGAATTTCCTAGTCCTGGACAACCGATTACAGTGATCCTTTCAACGATTTCAGCAGGTTGGTGCTCCCTACACCAACTGGCCCAATTCAAAGGTGCCCTGGGGCCCTGGGAGTCTGGAGATGGGCAAGCGTTGCATCCACCAATGCTGGTTGGTGGTTATTTTTTTTTGTGCGGTGTGGATCATGACCTCAACTTGTTTTGGGAGCTGAAAACACCAACTACTGTATATACTTGTAGAAGGAGAGGGACAGATGATGTGTCGGAATCCTGTTCAGTGTAGGTGGTTGCTCTCCAGAGCAGGTGAAATATCTCTCTGTCAGCCGAAGCACCAGGCAATGTAGTGACCTTGATAATTTCTGAACTGTTCAGTGGAGAATCCTGCTGATGAGATGTTCTCACAAAGTTGGCGGATGGCTTGAACAAAAGGTGTGGCACCTCGCTATCTCCCCAACTTCATGGAAATCTGAGTGTGCTCCGTGTCAAAACAAATACTTTAACACGCCCTATTCTGCCATGAAAAAGGGCTTATCAACCATGTGCATCCATTCATTAAGGACCATTAAGGCAACTGGGCCAAACAATAGGGCTTTAAGAAACCGCAGTCACAGGGGTTGATGGTGGTTCCTAACTTCGTACTGGGGCCTTCTTGGGCCGCCTTGATAGGCCTTGTAACTTTCCGCAGGTTCCTGAGCGGCGGCTTCGAATTGGGTGCGCCTTTATCTGCCTCTGAGATCCGGGATTGTGTGGATGAAGCTTCATTTGGTCATTGGAAAAAGTTGGATGACTTTGGCCATAGAGGACCAACATGTCTCTGCCCACTTGGCAAAGTGTCTCTGATCAGCCATGGATTTGGGACTGCAGTTTGAAGCTGCCTAAATCCCTCCAATCTGTGTGTGTGTGTGCGTGAGCACAGTGAATGGTGAGAACAAACAAACTGAACAGATACGGATTGGAATTGGAATACCCCAAATACGGGAAGCAGATTCTGCAATTGAATCTACTCGACCTAAATAGCTACCTCCAATTGGAATCAACGATGAGAAGTGATGAAGCGGAACCTACCTCCCAGGTCGCTGGCCACCAAGTTGAAATCATGAGAATATGTGATGTGGTTCACATTATTCCATGAGATTTTTAAAGAAATAAATGAAACTGAAATGATCCAACATGATCTAAGCACTATGAAATGATATTAAATTTGTCAAAATTTGGGGGAGACAACAGCAACTCACCGTTTTGGTGGATGGATATCAATACTCAGCCGGACAGACAACTCAGCAGATCTTTGGGGTCTTGAAGATTGACCCGGTCATCGATCTGACATACCAATCAGCTCCCAGAAAAAAAAACTAAGCAGTTGGTTGGGGATTATACATGATTATACTAACTCTTACATTAATTGGAGATTATCACAATATATCACAATAAATTCAAAGTGGGAATCCCGCTCTCAACCAATCACCAGGTACATCTCACCGGACTTTTTCCATCACTCAGTAGGGGAGCCGAACAGGGATGGTCGTGAGTGTTTCGTTGTTCTTTGAAGTCTTTGGGCAGAATTGATTCATGGATTGGGTTAAGGAAAAATCTAGGAAAGCCATGGTGTTGATTAAAACATGTTGAAACCATGAGTTTTTTTGGAAGTTTCCTTAAACCATCTTAAACCAATCCATCGAATCAACCCACCCAAAGCAGTGGGATTCTGACATTCAGCACGTATTTCACATCTGAAAGTTCATAGTTTCCTTGGGAAGTACGCCTGCATTCACGTCATCGTTTCAGCACCCTGCGGCGAAAAAAACATGTCTGTTGTTGACAAAAAAATATAGCACATTCATTTCGAACACAAGAAACAGATCGTACCAAATGCGCAGGGATTCCGGGGATGGGAAAGGCGACAATTCTGTGCCAGCTCTCAGTCTCAGGTGTCCTTCTTTGTGCATGCTCTCTTGGAGCATGCCAACGAGGCCAGGACACCTTCCGACCGATGATTTGGCCAGGCCATTTGAGGCACCCTTAAATCTGTCGTACCGTAGATCCATGTAGTACCAACCTGTTTTTGCAGCAGCTGTCTATCTCTCGGTTCTTCTCTCCCTGCCCCTTACCTAACTTTCCGTTATAGAATCAGAATGCCCGAGTGTTTGAGGTGAATGGGAAGCAGGTTTGTGAAGATTATTTAACCTACATGTTTTCATAGTTTTTCAACAGATCGCCCAAACGTAGATGATTTTCCCATAGATAGATGGCCCAGGACATGGTTCTTGACCAGGTACTAGGATGTACTAGGATGATGTGTGATGATGATGAATTAATTGTGTTGCAGTGGAAATGTGATGATTACCAGGTACCCCTTTTCAGAGTGACACATGTGACACTTTCATTGGAAACTTTTGGTTGCAGAAAATGACAGCTTTGTTGACAATGATGCGGCTGAGCTCACTTGTATCATGATGTGCCGGCAGCAGGTGGTACTAGTGCAGTGTTCGGCCTTCCATGTCCGTTCAAAGACGTGAACAGGGACCACATGAGTTTCGTACACTTCAGCATTACACCAGAGCAGCATTTCCCCAAATCATCAGGAGCGGTTCGAGATCTTTATCTACTCCAATGCCACTAGGGAGGATGAGAAGACCGAGCTGTTTAAGAGCATCGTGCCAAAGAGCTCAGCTACCCTTGTCATCAAATGAGAGTGAAGAAGCATGGAAATCCCAGAAAATCTGAGGGTGCATATCTCCGGGGATGGGTTATTCACAATTATTTTGGCGATGTCGCTGCCAACATCTTGTTGCGGGGAAGCCTTGAAAGTTATGCACAATATCAACTTGACAGTACTTGACCCGATGAAGGGGGAAAGGGCCCGATATATTTACAACATTTTACAACCTTCGGTTGCCGGCAGGATGAAGGATCATCCATAGCTGTCGGTTGAGGGTTGAATGGTACAGGAGCGTTTACAGGTTTAACGGCTAGCATAGCAACCGATTGTGGGACGGTTCATCAACCAGCCAGTGAAAACGATCCACCAGACGTGTTGAAAAAGATGAAACTCTGTTTCTTCTAATCACACTATTTGTAGGATACCCAAATCATGTGCAGCAGCATGATTTTCTTAATAGACCCAGACATCAGCGGAATTTTCAGCGTTGAAAGCGCGCTTTTGAGGCCACCCCAACGCTGGAGAAAGGTCGTCGGTTTGCCTGCAGTCGAGGCGTCGGTGCAAGAATTGGGTGGTGAGCGAAAAAAAATGTCAGCAAAATGTCGGATACACGCCTTCAATATCCTTCAATGCTTTCCTTGAATGGAAGTTCCAAAGCGGATTGAGATGTCTAAAATGTAAAATTGATGTTTAATTGTTAAAGATACCGAGATGCCTTGTTCAATCTTAGAGTCTTTGAACTGTGCTCGCAACAAAGGTATGCGTTTCATTGGTGCCCAGTCAGGCTGAAGTTGCCACCAAAAATGGATGGTTTCAGATGCCAAATGCCTACAATTTTCGAGGGCATTGGCTTATCCCCGCATTTTAACGACAACCCCGGCTCATCCATTATTGATGTTCACATCCCCATGTTTATGGGTTGATATCCTTTTTTTTGTGGATTAAGCCATGTTGAATCCTTACACCTCCTTGGACATGGGAGATGTTCCAACCATGGCTTGATGACACTGGGTAAATGAAATAACGACCTCACGTCGCGACCTCACTGGAATGATGTAGCCTTATTTCATTAGGGAAATACTATCATTTGCCCAGAGATTTCCCATTACATCCGATCATATCCTATTATATCCCCACTGTATCCACTTGGTGGATCATCCCACCAATCAGAAGCTTATATCCCCAGAAGTAGGCTTAATGCACATCGAAAAGTAGGGTTAGTAGGGGGAATCATCCCAGTATACCCTTATTTCATGTTAGTGAATTATTATAGTTTGCCCAGGTGACCCCAAAGTGTATCCATAATTTTCCTGGTTGCCACCCTTGGTCGCCACTGCCACCACCTTCACGGTAACGTCCGAAGGCCTGTGAATTGATCAGAGCGGATCAGATCGATATCCTGATAGAGCTGGCAGGACGGGATCAGAAATGACGGGAGCAAACAGCTATCTAAAGCAACCCCAAAAAGATATAGCTATGAGTAAGAACAACAGTAGCAATACTGACAATAACACTATTGATGATGATAATAATAACAGTAATATAGATACACCCCCAAAAAAAGATATAAGAATTGTACGCCTGGAAAACATGGGGAAAACATCGAACTACCATTCTGGAAGCACTTTTGTATCTTTTTGGGGGTTGCAATATTACGGCCAGCACTTGTGCTATGCCCGCACGTCTCTCAACATGATTATTGGGAACCTCATTTTTGCTCACCTGTACAGTACTTTGTGGCCTTCCAATATGTTTAGATGTTATAACATGATGTCCCTCACGTGGCTTGGTGAGGGACGTGATTGATTACCCTCTGCGGGGTTTCGGCTGTACCACAAACGCTGTTTTCAACACGTTTTACGTAAACCCTTACGAAAACCTAGAAAAACCCTAAATTAACCCTAAGGAAACCCTAAATGAGCCCTCAAGAAATCCTAAAGAAACCCTGCAAAAACCATATATGAAAGTGTATATAGTGAAGTACCTGGTGGGCGTAGCGCACGTGCAAGGGGGATAGTCTTGATTTATAAATAACCCACTGGAAGTAGTACCTTTAGGTGGGCAGCTTGGAACAAACCACGATATGTCGGAAAACGGGGTATCCAAAATGGCAGTTTTTGTTGCGAGAACTGTCGTCAACCAGCAAATTTGGGGATATAGATCATATTTTCAGTCAAAGTCATAAATCAATGGATTGAAGGAAGAATCTATACACAGGAAACATGATTTTGACCATCAAATAGGGGGGTTCCTGTAGATGTTTCCTTCATCCAATTCTGTGAACAAATTACGAAACCTGGGAATTAATTTGATATGACCAGCAGCAAAGCAGGCTTGAAACGATTGAAAGGGTCAGGGGTTAAATTGAAGACCCTACTGGTAGAGCTGCAAATTTGGGCCCTATTTTGTGTTTCTGAGTATCTTGTTGTACCACCCAATGAATTTGGGAGTGCCAGAGATGATTGAGCCATACTCACTGGACCTACCCTTTGTAAGTCAGGCAAGACACGCCTGCATTTGGGATAGCTCACAATTTGGGTGACTTCTGTGGAAAAGGTAGACAATGCTCCGATATGGTTCGGTTTCTTTTCTTTCAGCTGAATCATTCTCAAACTATCTCAAACTAGCAAACTATTATGTTTTATTCCAGTTTACAAATCAGTAGGATGATGAACCAAATTGAATGTCTTGTTTATATGACGGCAGGTGGCTCAACCATCCCAAACTTGTTTTACCAATCATATTTGACGACGTGTGATGGAGTGTGATAAGACAGAATGTGGATGTTCCCCTAAAACAATCTATAAATCAGATTTTGTTGCTGAATTCCCATCTTTTGGTGGTTAAATTCCCATTTCTAGTCGTGAAATCCCCAATTCTCCCCAAAATGGTTGGATACATTCCCTGTTTAATCGCTATTTCCCCATTTCAATCCCTATCTTTCTGGTGGTTGAAACTCCATTAATACCCAAGGACATACGGCAAACAACCGACTGGACGTTATCGCCTTGCCCCTTGGTCAGAATGTGGGCCCGCACCCCATTTGTGTATGAAAATTAGGAATACCCCAAAATGGCTATTTTTGATTCGGAAAATGATGACTGATGGATTTTGAGGGATACCGGGATACCCCATTTTAAGACAAACCGATATATTCAACTCTCCGATTTCTATAATGGCATTATTTCTGAGTTCCCATGTTTGTTATTCACATTAAAAGGTTACTGTACGCTATGTAGGAAAAACTGTAGTTCATGAAACAATCACTCACATGGTCACATAGTTATCAGAATTTCATTCACATTTCGCAGTATTTTACATATAGAAATCCATGGTTGCGTCGTGTCACCTTCCGCAGCTCAGGAAACCAGCACCAGTCCAGTGAGAACCTCAGAGCTGGGAGCCGTCACGGACAGGAAAATTGTCCTGAAGATTTTGTCTTTGTGGTTTTCCAATGTTTTCCATGTATGTACACACATATGGTATTATAATATAGTGGTTAATGTCAAGTTCGTATTAATAACCCCCCACAGAAGGTTTAGATGGAGGAGAAGGTTGCCCCCCCAAGTAATGAGCAGCGACACCAAAAATGTGATTTCAATTGAAATCAATTTACTTTCAGTTGATTTTCCTTCCAAATCTAAAGCAAAAGTCAGGATTTCAATTGAAATCAATTTACTTTGAATTGATTTTCCTTTTAATAAATCTGAAGAATAAGAAAGGATTTCAATTGAAATCAATTTACTTTCAATCGATTTTCCTTTCAAATCTAAAAGGGGGCGGATGGCGTTTTCTAATAGGGTGCGCATGCACATTATTTGGGTGGGACAACCCACCTAAAGGGGTACCCTTTGTGAGCTTCTCAAAATGCATTTTTTAAGCAAGAAAGTAAGAAGGAAAATTGTATTTTTTTGTCAATCGGAAAGTTTGGAATTTTCCTAGATTTTGGGGATTTCGTGAGATGAGTGTGCATTTGCAAGCTGTGACGAGTGAATGATTAGCAGCACCCATGAGCAGCATGATTAGCAGCAGTTTGTATCAGCCAGCACCAGAAACATGAGGTCAGAAACATCAGAACCAAATCACTTTCTCACCACAATAAGAAAAAGGATTTTCCAGAAGGGTGTTGATTAATAGGGGGTGACCACCCATGATTATTAATAGGGGGACCTACCCAAAGTAGTATTGCCAAAAAGTTTTTCCTGTGTGGGTGTTGATAAATACGGAGATGCTTATTAATATGAACTTAACATTATAGCATAGTTAGATATAGTTCATTCATGTTAAGTCGAAATAGAACAATAAGTGCTAACCAAATGAAAATATAACAGTGTTAGGATGGAATATAGCGGGATATGTCACCAACTTCATATATATATATATATACATATATTTGGTGGGTGTCTCTAAAAATGTGGTAATTAATCCCCAAATAAAAATTTTGGAAAAAATATCAAACCACAGGATTTTCAGATTTTGAGTTGACTTATTTTGACTTATTTTTATTAGGCAAACCCATGTGTTGCCTGATTTTGCTGGACCTCGGTTGATTAACCAGGTGAAGTCGTCCAAGAAGTCTTGTCTTGTTTTCGTCTAGCGTTTTGAATCTGGAACCTCGAGTGTTTTGAATTGTGTGTGGAAATTGGGCATACCCGATAATGGCCATTTCACTTCAGAACATGGTGATCAACGGAAAAAAATGAGGTACCTAATTTTCAGACAAATCCATTTTGACAACAGATACCACAGGAATCTCAATTCGTTCACTTGTAGCCTGTAGCCTGGTTTATTTTGGGGTGAGGATCGCCTTTGAAGATGATATTCTCAAGGAGGCTTGAAAGGTGGTGAAGGCATCAGATGGGGATGTTGAACGTTTAATGGAGACTGGCAATCACAGGGATGTCAAGGCGCCAGAACTGAGCAACAGCTATTTGAACCACCAGATGATAAACGGACCAGGGTGGACTCGAACCACCAATGATTGGATGCCCAAGTCTGGATCATGACTTCGGATCACAACGCCTCATCCAATGGGCTTCTGGTCCTGGCTATGAAAGGAAAAAAATCATCAGGTGCCAGTGGCTTCATGCCAGCACAAAGGATTCTAAGAACCCCTGCACTGTTAGGGCTTGAGCAAATCTGCCTAAAACTCCACGGTAATTTTTCGTAAAGTATAAACCGAATTCGCGGACTTCCAGTTCAGTCTGGAGATAGCCGCATAGCCATCGTTGAGCTGTGAATTCTGAACTGAGGATCACTTACATTGGCTACAACAACACCACCGGGCCAGAGTCTGATGTTGCACCCGGGCCGGACTTGCCACTGAACATTGTGAAAACCGAAAGAAACATCAAGAGGACGTGTGACAGTTTCCACAGTGGTAGAATTGGCATTTGGTGGAACAAGGATCATGTCATATTTTCTTTCTGTTCACTGCCGGGGATCATGATTATGGGAGGCAGCGGAGGCTCAGCGTATATGCTCACACACTTTCAGCCGTTTTAGCTTGAGACAAAGACGCATGCAGTAGTGAGACATCACAAGGTATTAACGGTATGAACTCATGATCACAAATATGTTGTGTTTGGGAGATGTTTGTCTTTTTCAGCGTATTTTTTCAAGCCAGCAATTAAAAAAACAGGTATATGAAATTGATATATGTGTGAAATATCAGAAATCAGAGGTTTTTCGGTTTCCATAGGCTACACAACGAAAGAAACTCGTTTCCAATGGCGATGCTCCCGTGTCCCGGTGCCCGAGCGGATGAAGCTGTCTTGGATCCCTACGTCTATGCGGGACAACACGTGGGCAGCAGCATCAGTGCCTGGCTGCTGTCCGTCAGCACTCTGATACTGCTGGGGGTTGGTCTTGCAAGAGCCAGAAACTGGGATAGATGAAATGTGTATTTATAAGATGTATGATAATTGATATTATAATATATATATAGATAGATATGATATATAAGATATTATATGATATGTTATGTTTTATTACATATTTGCTATATGTATATTATTAGATTTTGTAGATATACATATAGCCACCCAGATCTAGATTTCAGTTAATGCGTCTGTTGCGTGTTTCTTGGTTTAGATGGATTTACCATGATTTACCCACTAACACTACAACCTTTAGTAGGGGATCAACCAAGCACCAAGGAAAAACTGGTGGAATTTGGCTGCTCCTCAGCATCTGGTATATATTCTGCCTGGGATCATTTGTGCTGCAAGCTGTTGCGCACAGCTTTCTCCCGGCATCCGAGTACATGCCTCTGCTGCGCACAGCACGTGTTTTGATGGCCCTTGGGGCAGGAGGTTTTCTGGCGATTGGCACAGGTGTTGGGGAGAGCTTGTTGCCTGATACTTGGATTTGCTAGTGATAGTTTTACTTTCCAAGTGGTGAATCCACTATTTGTGCAAGTTACTTGGAATATGTTCTATATTTTTCGGGGCATCTTAAACCCACTAATTTATTCGTTCTTAACGCAACTAAGAAACCTATCGAACTCAACGTAGCTCTTGACCCTAGTTGATTTTAGAGCAAAAATCAAGGATAGAAAAATTTGGAAGCTCCTTTGGACAGTTCTTTGGTTGATGACCATAGCTTTGACCGCTGGCTCTGTTGCTGTCACGTTTCTGGCATCCGACGACGATGGAGATTTGGCGCAGGCCGCCGTCATGACCCTCGCACTTTTCTGGGCTGCGGTGATGTGGAGCGTTGCTGCTCTCAAGAAGCCTGGAATTGGGCAATTGTGGTGTATGAATGATTTATTAAATGGGATACAATAGGGATATATTGAGGCAACATATGGTATAATCCCGACCCGCTAGTACCTATCCGGAAAAAGTTGGGATGTGGATGGAAACCAGGTTAATGGCGCCTAAAACGGGTTTTGGTGAAAACCTGGTTTTGCCGCCCCGTCCAAACCCCGTGAACATCCCAAAAACACTTTAAAAAAGGTCGAGCTTTCGTGAGTTTTGGCAGGAGATGGTTGTACAGGGTATTCAGAGAAGGATTGACTCAATCTTTTTTGGATTTGCTGATTTTTTCTCTTTGCTACATCCACCAGAAATAGGGGAGCACCAGAAATCCAAGGAAGCGTTTGCAGGACGGTACCAATGCTGGAGATTGGTTCATTCAAAGGATTGTTGCAGCGCTACTCCTGGCTGGCGCCTTTTGGTTGTTCCCCTTGTTAGAACCTACGTGCGGGATCAGGGGCCACTTCGAATGCTACAAATCCTGCCCGGTGGGGGGTCCAGGGTTGCCGTACTTCTTCTTTATTCCCTTCTTTTGGCTCTGCAACTTCGCAGTGGCAGCGGCTCAAGACAAATCTTCTCCGGACAAACCAAAGTGCTGGTTGCTCGCCAATATCAGTTGCTACAAGGGAGCAGATGTCGAATGAGGGGCCTGAAATTCGCGGATGCCGCCAAGAGCCGGGGACAGGTTTCGCTGCAAGCCATGGTGATTTCAACATATTCCAACTCAGTCTCATGGACACAAGAACTCAAGAGTTCTGCATTTAGTGGTTGCTAGGGCAGCATATGGCAGTCAATGACCTATTTGTTTTTCACCAAGGCTCTAGATGTTCTGCTTTGCAACTTGTATTGCGATTGGCATCCCCGCAGGCTGTGCTGCGCAGATCCCTGAAGGGGCACTTCTGCGTGATTTTCGCTGGGAGTGTATTTTGTACAAGACTTCTAGTTGGTTGCCGTCAAACACTCCTCTCAACCTGCTGAAGAACCAGCGGAAATTCACTTCAAGTCTGTGGGTCCGTTTCACAAGCAAAAGGACAGTTGTTCAAAGCCGCAAGAACCAACGGGATTGTCTGAAAATCTTGTACCCCTGTAGTATCCCTCATAATCCACTGGTGAATCATAGTTATCCTTATTTCATTTTTTTTTTTGCTCGGGTTGAATGCCCATTTTCAGACACACGCAATGACCAGCTGCAAAAATGCCAAGACCCTTCGCGCGTCTCGAGGTTGGGTGCCATTGACTATCGTTTGGTGGATGAAATGGTCGATCCGTCGGGGGCTGAGATATGCTGAGATGAAGGTTTGGATGAAAAACTGAGGATCCATTCATAATGCAGAGGATGTGTTCCTCTAATTCGAGAAGGCGCTGACATTTTACCGGTTGGTGATTTCGCATTTCTTCTTTTCAACCACAGAAGTGGGATGATCCCCCATGACTTTCACATTGTTTCAGGCTCAGCAGGTCAAGTCTACTTTCAGGATGAGGGAGCATGGAGGATGTGCATCCCACTTAGATCCGCTTAGTAGGTGGTTTACAATCCCATAATGTATAAATATATATAATCCATCCATACATATATATATATATATACCCATATAATCCCACATATAAGTGGGATGCATCCGCATGGAGGATGCAGGATTTGTGTACCCTCACAGCTCTCAGGTTGGACACGACTCAGCCCTTTAGTGAGGAACTGGTGAGAGTTCCGGGGTCAGATGCTCAGCGGCGGGCGAGTCTGGGCGGTTTCACTTGGAAGAAGTGTGAAAAAGTGAGCCATATATAGATCCCGATATACATATTAATGTATCCAATAAATGGTTGATTATATATTATGTATATGTAATTATGTATATATATATAATTATATATAATGTTATAGAACTGACAACAACCGGGGGTTTTACTTTCCAGAATGATCCAAAATGAAGATAATGAAGATCTGGAGGGTTTATAGTACAACTAAACTCGCCAGGAATGCTACCTGCTCAACCATCCCAAATCGTCAAGCATGATTTGTGGGCCAAACCTCCCCAAATATTGCTTGAAGACAATGTCCACGATTGTTGCTGCAACATTTGCATTGTCCTATGAACTTCTATGTATGTACCATGATGGGATCGTATCCTACAAGTGCGGGGGGAAAACCGAGCAGGTGCTTCTTGTGCTACACGCCACCTTCCCGGGTGCCGGAGATCGAGCGCGAATCTCGGAATTCCCAGAATTGCTGGGAACATTGGCAGGAAACCCTCAAACTTGGGGGGTTTAAAACATCTCAAATCCATGGCTTCATGTAGATGGTTCCTTCAGCCAATCCAGTGAGGAATGCTGAAAAAAATGCTGGACGAATCAAAACCATGAAATGATCAGCCGTATCAGGATGATTTAGTAGGCAGATCAAAAAATATTTGATCCATGCCATACCCCAAAATATCCAGGTCCATCCAGGTCACCATTTGAGGCCATTTTACGGTATCATGTTGATTCATGTTGTATCATTTTGAGACACATCCAGACAATTGATTTTGTCATTTGATTTCATTTGATAGTTTAGATGAGCAGGGAATCGTTGATCTGCCTTTGACTCTTTGGGCACTCTCAAATAAGTACAAGATCACTGGTTTCTAAGATATGGAGAATTATACTTGAGACAGGATTCTAGTGGCATTGAAGATCCTAACAAAGAACAGGAAACCGAGGTCAGTGGATGGCTCGGCAAACTTTGCAACATCTCAAGTCAAGCAAGATCGTGGAGCGTGATAACACCAAAGACCATGTTTCATCATGTTTCTATTGGTGGTCGGCCCCTCCGATTCTGGCTCAAGCGAGTCGATACTGGGTTGTTTTCTACATTTCATTGCTCAGGGCCTCGCGAAAAAAATCGTGACATGTCCATATCGAACATCCTACCATTGTTTCTCCTGTCGATGTTCTCATTGGGAGAAATCGGAGGATTGCACGTCACTGCTCGTCACAGGCGTGCATCTGACGGCGTGCAGAAGAGGCAGTATATGAAGAATGGGCAGTGCATCCCACATGAACCTGCACAGTGCGAGAAATTTGACCTCATGAAGGACAACCACGTAGATTTTCTACCCATGCAACAAAAGCCCCTGGGACGGGACCAAGCATGAGGTGCTCAGCGTTAGCTTTGAGCCCATTTGGTACAGCATCAAGAAAGAAGCTTGCTTTGTGGAGCACTGCGTCATTGATGACGAAATAGACAAACCCAGAAGGATCAAAGTGGTGTCACAAAGATGGGGCACCCACGAGAACGCCCAGGATTTTGCGTCTTGACTACAGACAACATGCTCTGCAGTACTAGAGAATCAACCTCGGCACCAGCCGAGCTGAACTTCGTCGAAGGAACCCTTGCCAGGATCAAGGCTCGGATCGCGGACACATCGCTGGTTTTCTTTCGCACCACAACAATTGGTGGATCGGCAGTAAGGAATGCCATAGAGAGAAACACGAAACATCCCCATGTTTATAATTGCACAAGCAGCATTCCTGATCATGATTTGATCGTTAGGTCTGCCACTTACACGGGTAACTCTCACCGATTTTGGGTGGTGGACCTCTTCCCGAAGGAAAGCTGAGTGGAAAGCTCTGTTCCCGTGCAAAAAAAATCGAAGCAGCAAGCCAGCGATGAGGATCCAATCTTTGCATTCGCATGGGGGATGAGAAACCATGAGAAACCATGAGAAACCTACAGTTTACATGGGTTTGAAACTAGGGTGCTCCCAATTCCACTGGTTTATACTAATCCTTCCCAGTAAAATTGCCCAATTTTCAGACAGACCTAGGCCATGCGTGCTGGCTATGTCAACGTGTTTAAATTGGTCAGTTTGGTTTACACCCACACCCGTGTTGGCTTTGGTTTAAATTTGGTTTTCCTCCGTTGGGAGATGCTACAAATCCTGTTCCTCCATGTCAATGTCCCACTATGTCCCAATACGTCCCAATAATTCCCAATAACAGTACGTCCGAATTCTCCCAATACGAATGTTCGTTGGCTCACTCATCCATGTTTGTTGAACCCTGTGATATTCAGCTACATGTTGTTCGTTCCACTGACTTTTGCTGTAGGCAAACATGCCAGTGGGATTATACAATTGCAAGTCGCTAGTCGATCTACCCATTCTGTATTGACCGTTTTTACATCGCCGTGTTTTCCGGATTCAATCCCATGATATCCTCAGTTTTCTTGGTGAAACATCCTCAAACATCCTATATATACTTCGTACAATTTCCAGAGTCTCTCCTGCTTCAAAAGATGGGAGTTTCATCGATTTACCGTGATTTACCATGTGCCATTCGTACAAACCCACATTTCGCTTCGTAGGACTTGGAATACATGACAAGTCTCTTGGTTGTCCATTAAAACGCTCCGGATCCCGGATCTGAAGTTTCAAAGCCGACTCCATGGAAAGATCAGGACCTGAATGGATTTGATTTGGAAAGAAAGATCATGTTATTTGGGTTGCTTCGTGTTTATTTCCATTTAAGGCCTTGCTGAGTGTTCAGTCATTGTGCCTTTGACATCGATCTTGAACATCTCTCAGTTGCCGGATGGTAAGTTCCAAGTATGTTTTTATTCATATCCCCCAATAGATCCATGTTTGATCCTCAAAAAGTGGTCATGATCCCGGTTGGTCCCCCCGGTGGCTCACCCAGCTGGCGCATCGTGGCGCTCCAGGGATTTGCCGGCACTGCGGCATGGCTTCGTGACCTTTGGGAGTGCGGACGCCCGAGGCTGCAGCCGAGTTTTCCGATGTGAGCGGCCGCTGAAGCACCATCTATCACAGTATCTACTGGGATTTAAGAAACCATCATTATCTACTGGGATTTGTTACATGATTTCACCATAATCTCATATAATCTCTGGATGTTTCAGCAGTAAATAAGGGGAATCTATTGGGGTTCAACCATCATCTATCTGGATTTCTTCAACCAAATAAAGGGATCTGAATGATAAATGATGCTTGGTTGATGATTAGGTTACATGCTCACGATTCCAAACCTTGCTCTTGAGCAGCCATGCCCGCATCATGTAGACATTGCTGCTCGACGATTTCGGGATGCCCATTACTTGGAGGATCATCCCATTGAGTCAGTGTATTTGGTCACCCTGGGTATTAAGTCCCCAATTCGTGGGTTATACTGGTTATCCCATTTACACATGTTTTTTTCACCATCCATCCACTTCCTAAGTGACAAAATAGTTCTGACAATACTTCGTTCACCCCTTCATAAATGGGGTAACCCCCTTTCAAGGTAGGGCCCCCGTTTACGAAAGCTAAATCGGCTAAGTTACTGCAATTTCACTTGAAAAGGCAAAAAACCTCCGATTCCATTGGGCTTGAATAGGGGGACATATACTCTATTAGTTTTTGGGTGTAAGAAACCAACAAACATCCCATCTATTGTTGGAATGATGGTTACGAATCGTAAATGCCATGGCTCTTTTTGCACCATTGGTTGGTTCACCGGGGTAAAAAAAGTCCGACCACTAAATCACCACCACATTCCCAGTGCCGCGGCCAAGGCTTTAGTTGCTTGGCCAAGGTGGGTGATCCTGTGGTGGCCTTGTGGGCCAGATGTCTACACGAGGCGCATGGATGGCTGGATGGCTGGGAATGGTGATTGAATGATCGCCATGGCTGAATGCTGAATGGTCAATGGCAATGGCTTAGTCACTGAGTCTGAAAATGATTGAACATGGATGATTTTGTGGGAGATATACCTCAGAATGGTGCTTTCAAAGGGAAAATGATGGTGAACCAAGGGATTTGGGGATTCTTGCTATTCAGACCCACCCTAAAAAAATGGAACAAGATGCAGCCCACGAACCCGAATGCTCACACGAACCTTCTTGACACTCCTGACATGAACTCTTGGGAAGACACTCCTGGGAGACACTCTTGGGAGACACTCTTGGCATGACACTCCTGGAAGACACCCTGGGCATGACACGCTTGGGAGACACTCTGGCATGACACTCTTGGCATGACACTCTTGGGAAAACACTCCTACTCGTAGGAGACAATCTTGGGAGACACTCTTGGCATGACACACTTGGGAAAACACTCTTGGGCAATACTCCTGGCATGAAACGCTTGGAAGACACTCCTGGGAGACACACTTGGAAAGACACTCCTGGGAGACACTCTTGAGAAGACACTCTTGGGGAAACACACTTGGGAGACACACTTGGGAGACACTCTTGGGAGACACTCTTGGGAGACACTCTTGGGAAGACACTCTTGGGAGACACTCTTGGGAGACACTCTTGGGAGAC
>BGPT01001341.1:157273-167332 GCA_003297045.1 Symbiodinium sp. clade C Y103
CAGCTTCCCCCATAGGCACGGCCATAGCGTCCTCACGCGGACGGTTGCGAACGGTTGCGGACGGTTGCGGACGGTTGCGAACGGTTGCGAACGGTTGCGAACGGTTGCGGACGGTTGCGAACGGTTGCGCAACGTCTAGCGAACACACCCTCAACCCCCAAACCCCCAGAGTGAAACGGNGACGGTTGCGAACGGTTGCGCAACGTCTAGCGAACACACCCTCAACCCCCAAACCCCCAGAGTGAAACGGGAACCCTTGCTACGCATTCGGGAAAAAGGATGAACAACAGGAGAAGTTCGCCACTTGGAATCCCAAAAGATGGTTGGCCCAGGTGATCTGAGGCTCTGCCAGAGTGCTTTTACAGTGTCAAGACACCATTACACAATTAATCTTTTCTGACTATGTATTGCTGTATTGATTGTTATTATCTGACTATTACTATTATTTGAGTATTACTGACTATGACCAAGGCTATTATACCATTCTTTGTTATTTGTGTTCTTGTTCTTGTTCTTGTTGTTGTTGTTGTTGTTGTTGTTGTTTCATTCCAACGGCCCTGGCGAGTCTTATTGTTTGAGGTTTTGCCCCAAAGACCTGGCAGGTGCCCAACAGCAGACTGCTGGTGAAGAACAAGGGATTTTACTCACCGGATGTGCAGGCGGGCGTGACTGCCGTCGGGCGTTGCCCTCTGGTGATTAAACATAGCTATTGAAAATGGCCATTTATAGTGGACTTTCCCATTAAAAATGGTGATTTCCCATAGTTATGTTAGTTTACCAGAGGGTATCCGTCAGCTGGTGGTTTTCGTGCCATAGGATGACCATCCCAAAGTATTTTTGAAGTTGTGAATCGATGATCAAGTCGTTGAACCTGCTACAAGTGTTGTCGAAATTGGCTGACAGCTGGCCTACAGGTTCTATGACCTTATCCTTGCTGAACGTTTCGGGTTCAGCATCGATGTTGGTGTTCTCTGCGCAGGCCACCTTCATCGCAAAATTTAAGGCCTGTGGCATCCCCGAACACCGGCAGGAGCCTCAGTGGTTGAACCCACCAACCTTTAGCAACGATTTCTTGAATCCAAATTAGAGAAGCCACATTGGGGTTTTACAAGACTGTCTTGGGCAGTGGAATTCTATGACTTTTTGACTTCATCAGCTTCGATGTGAGGTTAAAGCTGATGGCTTTGGCTCCCACCTCCTATGAGCACCTGAACATCTACAATGAGGCACGGAAAGGTACCAGAGTGGTGGGCTGACTCTGTGAATCCAGTCCCAGGGATATCCGTTCACGTAAAAACACTGAGACAGAGACAATTCTAGGTACAATATATGTATATGTATATATATATACTTATATATATATATATATATATGTATACTGTATATAAATGTTGCATCTCAGATCATCCCAGTCTAAAGCAACGGAAAATCGTTGATAGACTGTGATAGTGATGTCTCATGTGTCCAACAGGTGACATACCGTTTGTATTAGATATGGGTCATCTATGGTCATCTCACATCCCAGTTCTAAAGTAGAAAAGCCAAAGTAACAACACATGGGGGTTTCCTAAGTCATGGTGGTACCCGCAGATCATCCAGTCGTCATGAACGACCATGACGACTAGTATTGAAACAGCCATGGTGACTGGGGATCCCCCATTGAGCAATCCCCATAATGACAATCAGCTGGTAACTGTTGGGATCAGAATGGGACCATCAAGTAGAACAAGCCCCCCCAAACAACAATCATTGGACTGGTATAAGGGACATGTGATGTTGTTTTTGGACACCCCCAAACAATTTGATGGTAAAAACCATGCCATGGTTTCCTGTAGATGTTCCCTTAACCAATTCATTGAAACAACCCCCAAATAAATCCTAAAAACAGGTAAAAACGTGTCTTCGTTTTTCGCTAGGTGGACATTGCCCTGGACACCTTCCCCTACTCCAACACCACCACCACCTGCGAGTCACTGTTGATGGGTCCACCACTGAGAGGTGGTGGAAGGATTTTGAAGGCATTTTCTGACACCTGAAAAAAGGCTGACATTTTATGGATATGTCAGTCATGTTAAGATATCTTACAGACGTGAAAAAACGAGGTTTTTTGGCAGTTGTGCACAGTTTGTGATGGGTTCTTGTAGCATGGATGGCCAACACCCGTGAAAGACTTGGAGGAGTTTTGAGGTGATTTGGGGCCACAAAGAATAGCTCTCTTCATGGCTTGAAATGTAGGGGGATAGCCTCTGGTAATTTGCTACATAACCATGGACAATCACCATGTTTATTGCGTAAATTTGGGTAAATCGCCATTTCCAATGGCTATGTTGCTTTACTGGAGGATATACGAAATAGCTCATTGGGGATTATGATTGAGCCCATGCTAGGAATATTTACAAACCAACCAGTATTTCATGGGGATATGATGGGATGCTTTTTTTTCATGGCTCACATTGGGATTGCCCCAAGAAATCAGCAATGCTGCAAAGATGGCCCTATCATATAGGAAGAGCCTATCACATAGGAAGAGCATCTTTGTCAGCCTGACTTTCTGGCATCATGTTGAATTTGAGCGGGTTTTATGATAAAATGATGTATATATATAATTATATGTATAATATGCTGATACTGCTGTATATACCAATTTTTTCATGTGTAAATCCCCATGTTTGATGGTTAAATACATGTCTTATCCAGTTTTTCATTTAAACTATGGCTGCCCGAGTGCCGAGTCACTGAGGAGTACCTGCTGTCACTTTGGTAGGAAGTACGCATGGCTCCCGAGTCCGGGACCTAGGTCGACCTGGGTCGGTGGACGACTTGGTCGACTTTGCTTTACAGTTTAGATCGCTGGAAAATTCAAAAAACGTGAATTATATGTATCTATAGTTCCAAAAAAAAGTGTCCATAGGTGGTTATTGGCTGTTGTTTGCATATGTGTTGATCATGTTTTGATCTGAAGAAAACTGACTTGAGGTGATTTGATGATGTGTGGACTAAGCGCACTCGGGACAGTCGCTGATCATTGATGCTAGGCAAGTGTTTGTCACGCGCACGAGGTTTGCTATACATTGCTGAATGCCATTGGCATTGGCGATTTTGCTGCTCATTCTCAGGAGCCACGGTACATGGGCGTGGGTTGAGTAATTATATAGTGAATTTTAACAGAAAAACTGACGGCCATTTGCGGTTTTAGTGGCCTTAGATTTGTTTGCCCATACCCACATGAACTACTCGTCCAAAAGGATTTACAATTTACCCCAACCAATGGTTCAATATCGACCAACCCGGGGTAAAAACCAGCCAGTTTTCAGCTAGTGCGTGGGGCCACAAATGGCCACAATCCACATACATGGGACAACTCCAGTTCGGGGAATTCATAACCAGGATTACTTGCATTTACCAATAGATGGGATATCTCAAGTTGGGGGACTTCATATAACCAGAGATAGTAACATTTACTAACCGTTCTTTATGTTCCCCAACAAAGAACCGCAGCCAATGATTTGCCAGGAAGCCTATGTGACGAAGGTTGGGAGCTCTGCCAATGATGGCATGTGAATGATGATTTTCGGACCCCAAACCAGAAGAGATATGTGTGGTTCAAACAACTATCATTCACTGGATTGGTTTAAGGGAAAATTTACAGGAAACCTCTATATTTGATGGTGGAAACCATGGTTTCCGGTTACGATTTTCCCTTAAACCAATCCAGGGAATCATGTGATTGGGAGGCTCAATCCATAGCTTCAACTGGCTCACCTCTGGCTCAGCTCTCCAAACCACTGGATTGCGAACCACAGAGGTTCTGACGCTTCATTGAGTTTCATCGACAAGAATTTGGCCGTTTAATCTGAACACGGTAAGGCGGCTAGAATCGGCACAACTTTTCAGAAACTGATTGAGACCTCAGTCTGATGATCAGTTGAGGACTTAGTTTGATATTGACTGAACTCTTTGATCTGCAATACGAAAAGCCATCCCCGGTTTTTCAAAAACCACGGGGCCAGTATAATCATCTTACTGGTGCTAAACGTAGGGAATGGGGTTTCATGACCTATGATAACCATTAAGTTTATCATCCCATTCCCCGATTCCCTACTAAGCACAAGTAAGTCATTACAAGTCATCTCACTATATGGGTACCTACTACTTGTCATTGGATTAGTCTAAGGGAAATTTTACAGGAAACCCCTATATTTCATAGGAAAATCAACGGTTTCCTGTAGATTTTCCTTTCAACCAATCCAATGAACTTGGGCTTGGCATGTGGATCACCTCCCAGGTGAAGGGCTTGTGTTCCAACCTCCAGACCCTGGCCTTGCTGCGGCAAAATCTGCGACAGGCGAGGAAGGAATGGCTGGAGGATGGGCTACTGTTGAACCCCCCTCGAAGACAAGATAGAACCGTGTTAAACGTATATGGATATGTATATATATATATATATATGTATACATATAAATATATATATATCCTAATAAATACTAGATTGGTTAAACTTTGAAATATATGTTTTCTATTTTTTGGAGGGTTGCTATGGTTTGATGACCAGCCCAGATGGCAACGAGTATTTGATTGACAAAGCAATGAGGGCTTTACCTACTGGCATTTTGATAGAACCAAACATCCAAGTGATAGATGGTTAGTGACTATGGCTTGATTTGCTTGTCACAGCTACTATTCACTTCTGTAGAATGGTCATCCAAGTCTACCAATCAGCAGGAATGGCAACAAATGGCGATTTCTTCCCAGGGGAGGAAAACTTCAGCATGTGAAATGAGTCCGAATCGTTTGATGAACGTCATCTAGGCATTTCATCAGCTGGCACATGTTTTTGGTTAATGGGATGCCATTGCAGAACCGAGTTATTTGTGCTTCAGATACCAAGGTCATGGACGACTACTTTTGAAAGATAGAATATGTATATAATCTGATATGATTTTTCTCAGCCAACACATTCTAACACATCTAACCACAACTCTTATACCACCACAACAGGCACTTCTATCCTAACATCCCAAATGCCTCGTGTCGCGCCTGCTGCACAGATCATGCTGTCCTCGCCCCTCTGCGACGGACCGGGTTTTGTGCGTGAGAAGTACGAGCCGGGTCATCCCAGAGAGCAGAAATATCCAGAAATCAACGGAGAAGCCAGATGATAGCCCTTCAAATGTTGGAACATAGTAAACAAGATCATCTTAAAAAGTCGCCAAATGGAAGATCTGATTTTTGCGATCCCCAAAAACCAGATGGTTTGATATGATGTTCAATACTCAACAGAGCAAAATTTTATAGGTCATTGGTACCCCATCTTTGAAGCTCCGCCCAGGCCGATCCTACTGGAAAAGTGGGCCGCGTACTGCAATGGCCGTTGTCCGTCGCAGCAGGCGGTCCGCTGATTTCGTGGGAGACAAAAATTGAGGATGTGTTGGTCAATAAACCCCATTAAATTGGTTGATAAACCCCATTGACTATAGGTATACCATACATCATCAAAAATTGGTGATTACTTGGACAATCATCCCACTTATGAAAAGTGTTTTTCATAAGGTGTGAGTTAAAGTCCCCTTTTTTCCCGTGGGTGATGCCATCTAGATGGGTGAACTACGCGTTACCATCACCAGTTACCGTTGAACCGTGGAAAAAAATCCTCCATTTCAATCACCTCTCAAAGATGAAATCCATTGAAATCCCAAATTTTGCAGATGTCCTAACAGTTTGTTGGTTGAACCACTGTTGAACCGTTGAACCGTTGAAGCACCAGTCATCCCCATGTTTTTTCGCAACCGGACCAGGTCTTTCGCAGCACGGAGCCGCCGGATCCGCTGGCGTCCGGAAGCCGGAGGATGGCCGAGGGATGACCGATGAAAAATGGTGGATTTTCCTTGCGATAATGTAAAGAACATGTTTGTTACTTGCGATATGAGTTGATTGTTGATATGTGATAAACATGGGGAGAGACCCAAGCTGTATTTACATCATTGAGCGTCGAAAGACACTCCTACTGTGTACGATACAATGTATTCCTTGAACAGAAGGAGTACAACACTTGCAGAGAACAGCCATCCCGTCCTCGGTGCAAAGTTCGCTTCGACTAAGGCCAGGGCCATTTGCCCCAGCATTGATGCCAGGTATGCTCGGTGCCGCGGTGATGTGTCATCCATTCTGGGCATATGACTTGGGTTAAAGTGTTGCATTGTACCCACTATTGCGAGCTTTGTTGTATTCATTGTTATTTATTGTTATTTCAAATTATTTGTGTTTTTGCCTTGTTTCCATAAATGTGTCCTCATTCCAAGACGTCAAGTGTTCTGAACGTGATTCCACGCTCTACTGTAGTACTCCATCGTTGTTGTCTATCATTGGTCGCTTTTTGGAATGAATATCTACACTGTCTACACTTAAACTCAGTCAGTGTCACCATGGGAACGCAGGCCAGCCTTTCCTGCAGGGCCCGGCAGGCTCGTTCACGCCTCAGAGAGGCTTTTTCATCGTGTGCCCTGCAGCAGTCATGTCTTTCTTGCTTCAACTTGGGATTTGGCATCTAGTTTGGACGGATAGAGGTCGAAAAATTGACAGCTCACTGAAGTCTCAAACGAATTCACCCGAATTCACCGTTCCATGGCTTTCCTTACCATCACTTGCCAAGGACTTCAAACCCACAGGCGTCCAGCTGCAGCTGTTGCTGACACGTGGTCCCAAAAGCAGCCTTTGGAATGTTGGAATGTGGGTTTGTCTCCTAACATTGCCAGTTTAGAAAGGAGCATGAGACTCATTAGATTTTGGGGTACCATACTTTAAGGCATACCCAACTAATACCCATCTTGAAATGCAGCAAAGATTGACACGACGGATACACCTCAACGGATTTTTCATACTGCTGTTGACTTCATTGGTTTTAGGTGTTCAACCACAACCATTTTGGTTTGGTCCTAGAAAAAATGCCCCATCTTGGGAGGAAACAGTGAGTTGCACAGGTCAAGGTTCAAGCTGCAAAGACATCTAAAATCGACACTTGAAATTTAGAATAGATGTTAAACTTATATATTTGGCTTTGAACTAGTTCACTTAAATCATGGTAAATCAATCCCTGTTTTCTGATGGTTCAATTCACACATTTTGGCTGGTAGAATACCTCTTCTTCTCACGGTTGTCCTTCTCAAATTTCCGGTGCCAGGTGGGCCAGATGGCAACCATGGCAGCAATGCCCATGGCCAGCCAACCCATGTGCCTCGGCTGATTTCAAGAAGTGGGTATGGTCAAAATTGGGCACCCCAACAAGTGGATGGTTCATTTAATTTTTTAATACATGTTAGTACTATAAAGATAGACATTCCACTCTGTGGTGCCCAAGGTCTTACTTTTGACCCATACCCATGTTTTCAGGATTTGGATTTGGGGGCAATTGTTTTAAAATGTTTCAAAATGATGTGCTCGTCTAAGATGAAGATATCATGATCATCCATTTCTGTCATGTTTTTCGTTTGTGATTTTGGATGTTTGGAGGCTTCAGAGATGGGTCCCTGCTCTATGGTCACCATCCATCTGTATTCATCCCATTCTGCGGCCCGACGATAAACCGAGGTTGAACGCGGCAGCAGCTGGGCTGCAGGGAAGAGACGAAGAGACGTTGCCAAGGGTGTTTGGTTGATGGTTGTGGTATGGTTTGGGATGTGTTGTATGATGTTAAATGCTGATTTCCTGCTGATTTTCAATGATATTTTGCCTCATTTGGGGTGATCCCTCATCTGATTGGCATGTTTTAGTGAGTGCAGCCAGATTTTCAGATTTCAAGGCAGCAACATCAACTGAGGCTATTCCTATGGCCTCAACTGTGTGGTAAACTCAGGAAAAGTCGACCGCAGAACTGTGCCCTGCCCACGGGGACCGGGCAAATCCGTAAGTTCAATCGGAATTTCATCCAGAAATACCGAGTTTTTTCGGCCAAAGACTGGGTCTAAGGTCTCCACAGCAGCTGAGTTTCTGCCCCACTGGAGTGGCTCCAGTCCTACAAAGCACACAGGTTCGAGCCGGGAGGTTGGCTGCCACGAATCGTTGGAGGGATCATCTCATGGTCCGATGGTCACTGGTTAGTAACCATAAGTTACAACTATGTAGGGAGAACCCACGAATCGGGGACCTACCAACCAGGTTAGTAACCACTTAATAAGCGGGATGATCCTCCAAGTAGCAACTACCGTACCCCTCTTAAAAGATGCCGAAAAGTATTTTCCGGATGGTAGGTCAGTGATTCTTGTTCCAGATAATTTCCAGGTGTCAAACTGTTGTATCTTTTTTGGGGGTGCTACAACTACTGGATGGTATAGCAATGTATATCACATATCTACTGGTTACTGGATAAATTAGATGAACGCCAGCTTGGAAATATGTCCAAACAGATCCAAATATCCAGTATAGTATCCAGCTAATTCAGTCAGAGTATTTCCAGAGTACTGGGCCAAAGAGGCGTTCCTGAAGATGAACTGAAGCATGGAAGACATCTTGATTTTTAGCTGCAAAAGCCCTTCTACAGCTTCACCTCATGGTCAGGTGATTGCTCATGATGCACCAAGCTCAGTCGTCCATCACAACAGAACTGTTCTAGGACCCCCCATCTTGGGGGGTCCTAAAAGGGGGATGGGCCCAGAACCATCCGAGACTTGCGGTTAGATGGTGACTGTCAGGATGATCCGATTTTTGGGATGGCTTGCAACCAGAAATCAGATGAAATCGTCCCGCGGACCCCGAGAACCGAGAGGTGAAGCAGTTCAGAAAGTCGCGACTGTGAAGAATCTCCAGCGAGATGGGGAGATGATGTCATTTGTATGTTGAATCCCTGGAAACCCTAAATGGCTTTAGTAAACTAACATAGCTATTGAAAATGTGGATTTCTAGTGGATTTTCCCATTAAAAATGGTGATTTTCCATAGTTGTATTAGTTTACCAGAGGGTAAATGGTTTCGTGGAGAGGCGTTGAGTCTTGGGGGAACGAGATCAATCGGGATCACCGATCGTTTTCGCCTGAGGCTAGTCCGATGTCGCCCATCAGCATGCGGCCCACAGGCCGATGGTATCCGATGGTGTGATCTGCGGTCCCCCAAAAGAATAGTTACCCTCTGGTAATATTCTTAATACCTTCCAGTAAATTAACATTGACCCTGCTAGATAGGATTTCAGGTAGGGGGTGGAGGGTTAGTGTTTACTAAAAAATTGTATTTCGGGGTGTATGTTAGTTTATCAGACGGTAAATGATATTGGGATATATAGATGAATGGATAATATTGGGATATGAATGAAATATTAATGGATTTAGCCTCTGGTAATCAAACGCGGTGTGCCGGAAAATCCTCCATTTGGTTTGAAGATTGCCATTGTTGATTCCCGGATGGTATTTTGATAGGAAGATGATGATAAACCAATGGATTGTAGGGTATCCTATTCTCAGACAAAGCCTATTGTTTGTAGTCTCCAAACAAAGTACCAGCGAGACAAACGTGATAACCAAACAAAAAACACTCTGTCGAGCAGATATTAAAAGGAAACAAGTCTTTGCTGGACTATACGTCCAAAAGATTTGTGGTTCAATTCCCGATTCAAACACATTTGAGGGGTGAAGCTGGTTACGCAACAATATATGAGTTTGGGTCAACGCCATCGAAGCGTCAGTAGCAGTATGGACTATGTATCAGCTGTATCCGTTTTCCATCGAAGTATCAGCTGGGATGATGGTTACACTATGTTGCAATTGAGAAAAACAACTCTAACTAGTTCTTAGGAGGGAGCGAAGGAGCTATGGCTATTTATGCTAAGGCCACGATATGAGCGACACTGCCTAGATTGGACAGTTTTGCAGTGTCAANGGAGCGAAGGAGCTATGGCTATTTATGCTAAGGCCACGATATGAGCGACACTGCCTAGATTGGACAGTTTTGCAGTGTCAAGATCCCCCACACACACACGCAGGTCAGCATAGATTGGACATGCCGATTTACATGTTCTTTCAAGATGCAGTCCACGTAGACTTTTTGTTCGTGGAGCAGAAGTGAAATTCTTGGATAG
>BGPT01001341.1:174796-222405 GCA_003297045.1 Symbiodinium sp. clade C Y103
CACCCTTCTTTAGCCCTGGCAGGTCTGCGGCTGCAGCGTCGACATGGGTCATATCACAGATGTGAGAACAAAGCAGTCAACATCACTCAAACTTTGTTGTAAGTTCTCAGGTCGTAGAATTGTTTTTTCTTTTCAGTCGCTGGCCCATACATATCTCACGGTGAAAACCGCTTTACGCAACACATCCCGTTCTTCATCGGGCAATAGCATTAAATGCATTNTTTTTTCTTTTCAGTCGCTGGCCCATACATATCTCACGGTGAAAACCGCTTTACGCAACACATCCCGTTCTTCATCGGGCAATAGCATTAAATGCATTTTTTTCCTAAGCCAATCAAGACGCAAGCCACTTTCTACATTTCAATCTAAGTTTCAATTTGAAGACCATGCCTCAGCTGTGGCGGTGAAAAGTTGGAAAAAGGGCGGTTGCCGCGTTGAATGGTCAGTGAAAACCTTGGGGAGCTTAGGAGCTACAATNGTGAAAAGTTGGAAAAAGGGCGGTTGCCGCGTTGAATGGTCAGTGAAAACCTTGGGGAGCTTAGGAGCTACAATCACTGTGCACACCAAAAGCTAGAACTTATCACTATGTTGGAATTGCATTTTGCTTCATCTATGTGTATATAATTGGAATTACAATTGGAATTAGGGAACTTCTTACTGTATCATTTATCCTGAACCATCTACGTTCCATCCAATTATCACAGCATTTTTCCACGTGTTTCCCGGATTGTCGTCTGATGTTTCTCCAGTCCTTGTCCAGGCGTCCAACTTTTGGGCATCTTTTTGCATATTATGTTTACTATCATTGGTTGTTTTTTACGATTGTTATTTTTATTATTGCTATTCTATGTTTGTTGTCATTACGTGTTATTATCAGTATTACTATTGCGATTATTATTATTATTACTGTACTCGTACTCTTATTAATGTTGATAGTTTTTTGTCATTATTTTTTGTTATCAGTATGATTATTACGATCATCACTACTACCCTTATTGATGTTGATATTATTCTTATCATTATCATATTACATCATATTCATTACTATTGTTGTACTATCATTATCATTATTACTATCATTATTGTGGTGATTAGTATCATAGCGCTTACGTTTGTTACTATTACTACTATGATTGTTGTTCTTATTGTCATCATTTTTGTTATCATTATAATTTTCATTATAATTATCATCATAATTATCATTATAATTATCATTATTATTGTCATTATTATTGTCATTATCACTCCTACTACGACTACTACTACACTACTACTACTACTACTACAACTACTACTACTACTACTACTACTACTACTACTACTACTACTACTACTACTACTACTACTACTACTACTACTACTACTGTTATCATTATCATACAATTTATACTGTACATTTTACATTTATCATTTCTCTTTTATTTTGGACCCATCCCCTCCGCACCCAATGTGGCACTGTCACTGCCTGCAGCTTGGCAAGTGGCGCAGCCAGCACGGAGGACCCAGTTCGCCACGACGGCTAGATTTGACCACCAAAAAACGGCTTGAATTGGAGGCAGAATGTGCGAATGTGCTAGGCGGAGCATGGCGGCGCTGGAGTTCTTAATGGTTAGTAATAGTTAATAATGATAATTAATTGTGATGAATAGTTGTTAATGGAGATTTGATGAGATTTGTATACCCTCGGGTCTATCTAACATAGATATGGAAGCCATGGCCCATTTACAGATGATGTGTGATGACTTACCTATTCTAAATGGTGTCTTCCCATGTCTACGTTAAATTACAAGAGGGTAACTCCGATTTCATCAACCTCTTGAAATCTTGTAATTGCCATTTGGGTGTGCGAGTCACTTTATTGTGGATATACCTATAGTTTCTTGGGGTTTAAAACCAGTTTGTCACTGGGGGATACTGGGGGGCCTTCTTGTAGGAGCCAGCAAGAAAGCCAGTATATGAAATGGTACCCTATATTTGAATATATATATATATAGTGAACATGATTTCAATATGTAGCTCTGAATAAACCTCTTCTTCGTCTTTAGTTTCAAATGATCAGATATGGGTAGAAGGTCTCCAAGGATTTGTTGAAGGCACAAATGACAAATCTGCAGGAAATGTCCAAAATATGGGTGTAAAATGGTGTAAAAACCAGGTTTTCCTGTAACTTTAGTTCGCCTCTCAAGCCAATCCATTGAAGTTTGAAATGGTCGAGTCATGTGGTAGAAGGTCCAACTTCTTCATGATATGGATAACATGTCAAATGATGTTTTCATTGGTGGCATACAATGATCAATGGTATCACGTCGACTTTTTGGTTGCTATAGAAATGGTGAATGATGTGGTGTCCAAAACAGATTACTATTCCTGCTTGCGATGGAGGTTGAAATCACCATGAGATTGGCAGATTGAACAACAAGATCAAATGAAGCAGCCAGAAGACCCTTAAATTTGCTATCCGGCCATGGGTGTTCAAGTGGGTGTAGTCTTCCAGTGAGGCTTTCCTGGATACTGGACCTTGATCTCGAATGAAAACCACTCCCTAAATCGAAGTTGGACTCCAGGTGTTTTGATGTGGCACCTCAAGAATGTCAGCAACTATGGTACACTCCGGTAAACTGTTGCATAATTATGGAAATCACCTTTTATAATGGGAAAATCAACTATTTCTATGGCCATTTTCTATAGCTATGTTAGTTTACAAGAGGGTAACTATGGTACAACTCATCAACGTTCGGCTCCGAAACGAGATTCAAGGAATCACAACCCATCAATCCTTTCTCGTCTCTGATTCGTTTTTTTTTTTTCGGTGACCTTCAAACGCATCAAAAAACCTGGGGTTGGTTAGGATGATGATGGGGGTTATTGACCCTCTATTAAATTTTATTACTGTACGATTTCTCGCAATCCAGAACTGTAAATCCCCACAAAAACAATCATAAATTGTAGCATGATGTGTTTCAACCACAATCCCCAACAATCCCCATAGTGTCAGGGATTTTCCACTAAGTCACTAGTTCCCAGATTTTCTGATCGATTCATCCCTGCTTCACGGAGCACCATAGCTGAGGTGCAAGTGGTGCTTTCAGGCACGAACAAGCGGGGTTGCTGCGATGTTTTGATGAATGCAGTATAGCCTAAACTTGACGCTGTAAAACCGAATTTCCCCTTATAAAATTGCCAAGATCATGGGGAAGCAACCCGCTGTTCCCGATAAAGTTGCTAATTTGGAGGGGTTGGGCAAAGCCGACTACATAGACGTATAATGACGTGTATATATATATATATACACACTGTATCAACACTGTATCAAATTATAAACCATCCAGAAAGAGATGTTCAGGATTGTTCAGGCAAGTTTTGAAGACCTTCTTTTGCCGCCTGGAAATTGACATGTCCGCGTCATTTACCCAGAGAATCGACCCGATTTGGCGAAGGGCCTCTCTTTTGGCACGAAAGTATCCATGGATATGCTTTACCTGCATATAGAATACTGATATTACTGTGTTCAATGGATGTATTACGTTGTATTGATGGTACCTTTTGCCTGCGAGGTTGTCACTTCTGGTTTCAAGTGCATGTTCTGCACACAAATGTGAATTTGGATCCCGAGGGTTTGTGGATGTGAAAGAGCAAAGATATAGTGGTCATTGAAAACGATACCAAAAAGAAAAAGGAAAAAACACTGGAAAACAAGTCCAGCAGCAAAAGATGCTCTTTTGATTGTGTGGGGATGGGTTTTGACATGTGCGACCTACCAAGACTGGATGTAGCAAAAGCTTAAAAAGGTATGGTTTGGTGGATTGGTTAAAGGGAAAATCTTAACCGGAAACCATGGTTTTCCCCATCAACTATAGAGGTTTCCTGTAAATTTTCCCTTAAACCAATCCAGTGAATGCTACAGGTGAACATGAAATCAAATGTGCATAGTGATGTTCTACTGTGATCGCTGACCTTTGACCCCTCCATCCGCTGGCTGCAGGTGAATCCAACCGACGAAGACAGAGGAACAATCGCATCCATCCAGGACGACGAGTGCCTCGTTGAACTGTTCTGAGAAACTGCAGTCCAGTTCAATGGGTTTGTCCAGACATCAGGGGATAGGGTATACCGCAAAGTTGCCATTTCAATATTTTCAACTGGAAAAAATGGATCCGAATATCTCACAAATTGATTTTTCTCAAATTAAAAACCATTCATTATATTGTTTGGGGCCCAATCATTGCATCACTGAGTTGAGAGTTCCCAATTTGGGATCAAGACACATCAATTTCCGATTTTCCAGACGACAGGAAACAACAGTAGAATTCGGAATCTTTCGACTCTTCCGCAGACGAATGCTTATGGTTTGAAGTTTCAACAACCAACGCCCACAGCTTGCGGCTGTTTTGTACGCCTAAAATCACCAGCTATTAGGTCACGGGTCGCCATATCCAGGTGGTAGCCATGAAATCTAGCCCTAAAGGATGCCGAAAAGTCACCAGGATGGTAAGTAAGACCGATGACGTTTCCTGCCATATTTTCCAGGTTTCCGACTTTTCCATGCTTTTCCATACTTTTGCACCTTTCTGGGGATTGTTTTACAGTATATGATATATATCGAGTTGTTGAACTTTTTGTCAGCTTTTCTTGGGGAATCGCAGCTGAGGCTTAGTCGAAACGCAGGTGTGTTGCGCGTTGCTGACACCCAACCATGAGGCCTCTGTGCCATTAGTGACGCGAGTCAGCTGTTCTGTGCCATTCATGAAATCATTCATGGCATTCAAAGTACCAAACTGTTGGTTGATTTGGTGAGCCCCAACTCATCACCTGCTTTTATGGGTTTATGAGGAATGTTAGAAGATGTTGGAAGCATTGCTGGGAACACAATTGTTGAAGTTTCAATCAACCTGTCTTTTTCAGGATGGGAAAACGGGGATCTCGATGCAGAGACGGTGGTTTTGCATGTTTTTTGTTTGCCTCATTTGTGTTCACGTGACATGTATTGTATAGGTTAATGTACAGTAGGTCTTATAAAAAATACACTCATAGTCTGTTCTTTGGGGTTGAGCTATATGCACTTCAATCACAAGTATCCTTGAAAGATGAAGAGAATTAATGGACATCTCACATCTCTTTCAGCATGAGCAACAGACTGCACATCGTCCATTCATCTCTCGCATTCAGATCTAAGAGGCTGTGTCTTGTGATGCTTGAAGTGAACTGCTACGTTTGGCCGCCAGTTGGAACGTCGGAGCTGACTTGTGTTTTCTCACATCTTGCAATACCCCATGATCATACATGATCCTTAGTTTTTGAGGACCTCAATCTGGGACATCAGCAGAATCGACTCTTCTTTCGTTGTGTTCAACTTGACCTGCTTTTCGTCGTGTGTTTGGGATCCATGGTGTTTCCCAGTTGATGGTCCCAGTCCGTCCGCGGATGCATTTAAGATCGACATGCCGAGCCATTCTGGTGAATTTTGCCGCACATGGCCGGCTGGCGTCGATGTACCGGTTAAACCCGCCGCGGTTTACGCATATGGCGATGCAAAGGAACGGCGCCCAGCGAAAAATTCGTCCAGACGACATGAAAATTGGCACATTGCAGGGTAGCTGGGTTGGCTAAGTGGCCTAGTTCTCTTTTTCAAAGTTCTGCAGGCAGCTTGGGTAATATAGAGGTTGATATATTGAAGATTTAGTGTACCATTTCAAACGGCGAATAGCCTGGTCCTTAGTCCTGAAATGTTTCTCCAGCGTTTATAGACTCAGGAGATGGACATCCATCCAACAAAATGGAAAAAAACTCACAGTGGTCTCAAGAATCTCCTTTTTTTGCCGGGTATCAACGTGTGTCGACCAAATCGAGCCATTTCAAAAGTGCTTCAGCTGGAAGAAAGTTCCTTTGGATCCGCACTAATCCTTTGGAAACCGAGCCTTCAAAGATGGAAGGCTTCGACACGGTGCCATGGTGGAAGCAGCGACGCTCAGCCACCTGCGCCAGAGATCTATGGGACCCATATGACCCATGGTGATTTGATGATATTTGATGCACATCTCCATGATAGGCATGTTTTAATCATTTGGTATTCTGCACTACCGTAGCATGCCAGCCAATCCGGAAAATCCTCCAAGATCGACAGGGCTCGGTTCACAGCCATGGAACCAGATGTTTTCGAAGATTCCGAGTTGTCCTTGGCCCCTAACTTCTGGTCCTCATCTTGGCCTGGTGACCAACAGGCAACGGAGGGACCGACCCAAAGACTTTCAACAAGCCGCGCCGCGACCGGACCGGACGCGACTTTTTTCGCGTCGGGGTCCCGGGCCGCAAGCGATTGAGCAAAAAGGGGCTGCAGGGGGAGCGGCGAGTGTGGAGCTAATAGGTGAAATGAAGAAGCACTGCAGGATCTCTTCCATCAAATGAAAACGTGCATCTTGGTGTTTGAGTTAGATTTCCAACACATGATCATGAGAATCATGTCATATTCCACTTCGGATCCTGGGAGCCAAACTTGCTCAAAGGAATTAGTTCATATCGCTGCCTCGGGCCCGGAAACATGAGAGCTGCTTCGTTGCTTCAAGGAAACAAAGCATTGGTGGCCCAGAAGCAAAATTGGAAGGCAGCTGCCTTCCTTCTCTCTGTGTTTCCAGAAGTTCAATTGCAGGCAGGGCAACTCTGGTCGGGTGTCAAAGCAAGCTAGACCATACAAGATGGTGTTTCCCAATATCATATAGGGTTTTCCCAAGTTGTAATTACGCTTAACCCAGCTCATCTATAGTGCTAATCTAGTGCTAACTATGGGGACCACCCCTTTGGACCCCAAGGGGTTGATGTTTCTGAGGCGGACGAATTCAGCTATGGATCCACCATCAGGGCTTGCGGTGGCGCCTGGCTTCAGTCGCTCCTCCTTTGCAACCAGATGCTTGGCCGTGCAAAGCGCCCGGAAGCGCCAGGAAAATGGTTCCATTTGTTTTTTTTTCAAATGATTTTCGAGTTGAAACATGATCTAACCTCAGCTGTTTAGAACTTGTTTTGGAGTTCCCTCTGTCTGGTTTGACAACATTTCACAACCTTTCTGCTTGGTTGTGATTGTCGAGGATGAGGCTTCAGTTGCTCCGGAGAAACCTTGTGATCTTCAGCTCATGCATTTCTGGTGCAAAGGAAGCATCTCAGTGGCCGGTCTCTTTGGAATACTTCCGCCAGATGTGCTCGGCCCTTGTGGAATACGACACCGTTTCCTTCAACGCTGCGTTGAGTGCATTGCCGCAGTGGCTCATGGCAGTTCACCTGATAGGGCTTTGTGGGGAGTTGAGACACTTTGCAGCAGTTTCTTCGGTGATGTGGTTGCGAAAGTTGGTTTGTCTAACAGAACTACTAAACTGTGCCAGAAGCAGTGAATCGTTGTTTTCAGCAGCTGATACACTCCCAACGCCCTGGGAAGTACCTCCACCTATTCATACCTATTCCATCCTATTCCATCGAAGGTGGTTGGCCAGTAAAGACATGTAGAATGCATGCAGATGTATATAACCCATACTGGTCACGTTTCCTAAAACATCCAAACATGCACCCCCAGAAAGACCCTGCCTGTACTTCATGCAGGCAAAATGTGTCGTGTAGAACCAGAGCAAGTAAATGTAAGATGGTAAACCCTCAAGCATATGGCCCAAATTGTGTAAGCTTTATTATCCACCATCCGTCAGTGTCAGGTATGGTTTGTGGTTTGGGATAAAGGCACATTAGCTGGTTTTAGATCCTTATTCGTTCTGAGCCGGGAGAAATCCCATTTGTTTCGCTACTCAATCCCCATGTCACTGCTGGTGAATCTCCTTTTTGCACCATCTAGGATTGGACGCCTTCAGCTACAGCAGTCTCCTCAGCCTGCCCAGCAGCACAGCATGGCCGTTGCCCCTTGAATGGCTACATGACATGCGGCGTCTGCCGGTGGCACCAGATGTCTTTTGCGGCTCGTCCTTGCTGACCTCATTGAGGAAAGAATCTGGGCCGGTTTGGTCGAAGAGGACATCGAGATATGCTGGGGCTATAAGTGGGATATTAGAGCTCTCATCATTGGGATGTGTATAGCCCAAAATAGATAATATACTTGGCTTATCTTGGGTTTGTCCAACGATTTGGGATACCCGGATACCCCCAATTGCTATGTGAATGGGGAAAATGATGATCAACCGAGTTTGGGGTACCAAATAGTCAGACAAAATACATCAAGATACCATATATATATATACCCTATTTATATATATATATATATCCCACATGTATGTGTACCATTTTCTGATATCATATGCTTGGCACCAAATAACCATTGTTCTTGCTTTCTATTTTCCATAGATTTCCATAATATGGCTTCATGTCCACGATGATCTCAACTGACCGAGATGTGTGATCGGTTGATCCAGGAATCTGACTGGCAACTTGCATCACGAGTCCTTGACTCCATGACCCTGCAGAAGATTCAAGGAAGCTCAGTGATGTACACTGCTGCAAGTGACTGGCAGATGTCATTGGCACAAGGACTTCGCGCCACCCGAAATCTGGCCCCGATGATTCTCAGCTTCGAAAGTGGATGGAGAAGATGTGTGGCTGGATGGATTGAAGCCACATACGCTTTGATTGTTTAAATGTGTTTGGTTTGTCTAGATTGATTTACCATTTTTCCCTTAAAGATCCTTAAAGATTAGCGTAATTATAGCGTATTACATTTTCCATAGGGAATGAACAAACCACCAAGGTTGACTTCTTCTGGGCCTCCTCCCATAGATCTCCCTCCATTGATGTCTTCAGCAGCAGCGCCCTGATGAACCAGCTGCAAAGATGGCAGCAGTGGGACTTGGCACTGGCGCAGCTGGAGATCTTTCAGGGCCAGGGCGACCAGCAGCTGTACCATGCAGGGATAGCGGCATTGAAGGAGAATCCCATTGGATCGAAAAGGGTGTTGACTACATTGTACAAGTAAATGTCATTTTAGTGAAAGTTGGATAGATTTGAAGCATTTGATAGGTTGATTGGAGATTAGCATATTTTGTCCAGGTAGTATGTAATCCATTATTCTCCATTGTCCTCCATTGTTATATATCCATTACTATTTAAATTAGTCTCCATCACTATCAATGATTATCCATCATTATTCTTGATTATCCATTTATCATCCTGTACTTACCCGCTGGTTATTCAACATAGCCATGGAAAATCACCATCTTTAATAGGGAAATCACCATAAATCATCTATAAATGGGCCATGGCTTCCATGGCTATGTTAGTCATAACCAGAGGGCAACTGTGAACTCAGCGTCCCCAGGAGGCGTCGCATTGGTCGCCTGCGCTCTCCCTCTTCACCTTGCTACCGCGGCGCCGTGTCGACCTCGACAGCTTCGGCTATGCGGCGGCCGCGCCGCGGCAGTGGAGGGAGTGCAGCTGGTTGATGCAGGTGGCATCACTATGGGCTGGTGAAGTGAAGGTTTAACGAACAACGGTAGGTGTTTTTTGGTAACCCATTCACTTGTTGTTGGGAGAATGATATAACTTAGATATAACATGATACAACCCACCAAGCATATTGTCATTAACAGTACTTGGGAGAATGGGATGATGAATGATAATCATATAACCCACCATTTCGATGGTTTCCCAGCTATAAACCATTAGAAACCTCCGTATTTTGCCATTGTTTTTACCTTCGATTAATGTTGATGAATGTTGATGATACCATTTTATGATATTTTCTGAAGATATTTTGTGGGATATAGTGGGATTTCTATTTGGTGATATCCGGTGGTGAATGGACGCAGCGGTGATCGCAGCTATGGTTGTATCATGTTGTATCTATTTGTCCCAATATAAGAAAGGGGCAGCCAAGGAGCTACGAATTGAATTTCCCAACCACGTCATAGGAAAAATGGAGGTGTAGTGAACTTATTGTCAGACCCGTCCACTTATGGTAGGAATTGAAAATTTTGCTCCTTACAGAGATTGCAAACTTCTCTTGAAATAGAACATGTTCCAAAAAAGCAAACTTGGAGGAAGAAGAAACAAGGAAACCCTATGCACGAAGTGTTGGCAGAAAATCCCTCACGCCATATTTGTCTGGCAGAGATTGGAGGATCAAGATTGAGGATCTACGTTGCACGATCACAGTAGTATCCCGAAAATCAATACTATCCTGGAAATGAACCAGACAGTTTTTGCGGATGTGTCCCAATTTGGGTCCACAATTCAGATGCCTTGGCAGACACACAAACTGATTCTTCCAGATGTTTCGCCCCACACTCGAATTCAATAAGCCACTGGATCAACATAGTATCTGCACCTTAATACCCATGAGATGTGAATTGCTTGGACCATTTCTGTCTTTGTGAAGCCATAATTATTAGACATTATTAGGCTATTGCTTTGCAATTGCCCATTTTTCACCCCGCCGCCAGGACATGCAGCAGAGGTCTCTCGAGCGCAGCATCTCGCAGCAATGATTTTGAGGTGTGATTTGTTTCCTCGAAGAGGTTTGTACGAAATGAGGGTATCCCAACAGGAATGGTTGACGAGTATTTTCCCCATCCCGAAAACTGCCCAGAAATGCCGAATATAAATTGGTATGTTTTTGGGGCCCACTTGAGAGACTGGAACTTCTTTTCCATTCTTTCCCTGACATATTAATATCTATATGTATATACACATAATTTATATATGTTTGCCTCCCAGTTTCAGCATGATTTTGCAACCCTTGGATCAGACGTTTTCTGCAGCTGTCCCGATGGTTTGGGCATGTCTCCCCGGTTTTGAACATGTCTCCGCGGGGGTCCAAGAATGTTGTGTCCTAAAATCCAGTGTTTGGGATGTTTGGGGTACACCTTGACCCTCAAAGTGCTCTAGAAACGTGTAAACCTGTTTTTTTGGGTGGTAAACAGCCATTTTCGGGCGGTTAATGAGGATAGCCCACATGTCTCCCATCCGCAGATTCCAAGTCAGGCATGGTTCTTGTGGGCTCCGTGTCAGCTGGGCACTGGAGCATGACATTGCAGCTGTTGCAGTGGATGCTGCTGGCACGTCAAGGTAGGAACAACTGTGAAGTGGGTTTGTCTGAAAATGTTGTGTGCCTCTAAATCCATTGGCTAATCCTCTAAATCCATTGGTTAATCCTCATGATCCCCATTGAATGGCTATTTCATTGGGGGTTAATCCCCTATTTTCAGACAAACCCACGTGGCAATGGAGGAATAAGTTGATATAAGCCCGGGTTGGTTGAGTCGGTGATGATTTATGCTTTCCAAGATGAGAAATCAACGATGTTTGGGGAATCTATAGGGAATATTTATCATTTTGGGGAGGCCATGAAGCAATTCCAATTGATGACCATTGATACATATTGAAACATGAAGAAAATCAGCTGAAACCATTTCGATGGGCCATGGGATTAATTATTTGCTTTGTGGTTTCAAAGGTTTTGTTTATGTTCGACCCTTAGAAATGGGTTGATGATTCCAATTGCTGAGCATAATGTTTGAGGTGGGGTCAAAGCCGCTAACCAGTTCTCATAGTAGTCAGTATGAGGTATGGTTTGAGAATGTTTGAGATGTCATGGTATGTGATTTACCAACTATTACAGATGGGTCGGTTCTGGCAAGTCACGATGTTTTGATTTTTGATTTGAATGTATGTGCTGCTTTGCGTTGTAGCCAGTGGCCGTGCAATGTCGTGCCCCCCACAGTTACAAGTTGGTTTAGAATTAGCCCCCGCTATATCACAAAGTCGATACATCTACCATAGGCCCTAGTGACAAATTCGTGAATCAAAGCAACTTAGCAATTTAGCTCACTGGGGGCAGCACCACACGGTGCCGACTCTGCCAGATGTGGATGCAGCCTGCTTCAATGCAGCAGCTTGGCAGTTTCGCCGCTAAATGCTCCATGCTCCAGGTTATGGATGCTCAGTGGATGATCAATGTTTATCATCATTTTGGCATAATTTTATCATCATTTTATCATCATTTTGGCCATGTTCAGATGGTTTTTGTTTGAAAGTTGGGTATAACCTCGGGCCATTGGCTGACTGGGATTCGACTCATGAGCCGTGGCTGCTGGGCTCAGTAAACAGCCTGGTGTTTTTTGCAAGTTTGAGCTTGAGAAACAGCATGGAACACCCAACACACATAAATCTAGGTATATGAGGATATAGTGGGGAGACAGCAGTCCATAGTGGATACAATGGCATAATGAAACAAGGCGGGATATAGCTGGATATAGCTGGATATGACAGGATACAATGAAAAAAACTGCATCACATAGACAGCAGACATGATAGAAAATCACACTGGTCAAATTGGACAGGACAGTGACTTCTGCTTAGGTTCCACAGTTTGCAGAAAGACAGCCATCTAGTTGGGTGAGGCAGATGTCACTGGCTATGCAAGGCTATGCAGGTGGATCAGTCGATCCTGGGAGCTCAAACCTCTTTGATCTTCATGTGCAGTGCATGACTGGGGAAGGAGTGACTTTGAATGTCTCTCCTTCGATGCTGGGCCGGGAGGTTCGACAACTGGTTTCGAAGAAGTTTGCTTCTAAGAGAGGTGCAAAGCTCGTCCTGCATCATGGCACTTCAGCACTCCTGCTGAGCCAAACCTTGCAAGAGCAAGGCATTGTGAGGGGTTCACAACCTTATCCTGCACGTACATGCCAGCAAATCTTTACGATGCATGGTGTTTCGTTCAAGACCTAGCAACCCCTGAGGAAGAATTTGCATTGGAAGGACTAACACATCTAACATTGAAGATGCCTGTAGAGTATTTGCATCATCTCCCCGAAAGCCTTGAAGACTTGACTCTTGATTTCAACTCCAATGAGGATGATGAGGGCTTGGATGAGATGCACATGACAATTGGACTTCAGACGTTGACGTTTGGCAATCGCTTCAACCAGAGCTTGAAGCGAGTGATGCTACCACTCAGTCTTCAGACGTTGACTTTTGGGTCCGACTTCAACCAGAGCTTGGAGCGAGTGACCTTGCCGTCCAGTCTGCAGACCTTGACCTTTGGGGACAACTTCAACCATAGCTTGGAGCGAGTGACCCTGCCGTCCAGTCTGCAGACCTTGACCTTTGGGGAGAACTTCAACCATAGCTTGGAGCGAGTGACCCTGCCGTCCGGTCTTCAAACGTTGGCTTTTGGGTACCAATTCAACCAGAGCTTGAAGCGACTGACCCTTCCACCCAGTCTTGAAATGTTGACTTTTGGTGGTCGCTTCAACCAGAGCTTCGAGCCAGTGACCCTGCCACCCAGTCTTACAACGTTGAATTTTGGTGATCGCTTCAACCACAGCTTGGAGCGAGTGACTCTGCCACCCAGTCTTCAGACGTTGGCGTTTGGCAGCAACTTCAACCAGAGCTTGGAGCCAGTGACTCTGCCACCCAGTCTTCAGACGTTGGCGTTTGGCAGCAACTTCAACCATAGCATGGAGCGAGTGACCCTGCCGTCCAGTCTGCAGACCTTGACGCTTGGCTTCAACTTCAACCAGAGGTTGGAGCAAGTGACCCTGCTGCCCAGTCTTCAAACGCTGACTTATTGTGGGTGCCACCAGAGCTTGGAGCGAGTTACTTTTCCGTCCAGTCTTCAGACCTTGACCTTTGGGGACAACTTCAACCAGAGCTTGGAGCGAGTGACCCTGCCGTCCAGTCTGCAGACCTTGACGTTTGGCAAATGCTTCAACCAGAGCTTCGAGCCAGTGACCCTGCCACCCAGTCTTACAACGTTGAATTTTGGTGATCGCTTCAACCACAGCTTGGAGCGAGTGACTCTGCCACCCTGTCTTCAGACGTTGGCGTTTGGCAGCAACTTCAACCAGAGCTTGGAGCAAGTGACTCTGCCACCCAGTCTTCAAGTGTTGACTTTTGGTCATAACTTCAACCAGAGTTTGAAAGGTGTGATTTTTCCAGAGAAGCTTGAAGAACTATTTTTCGGTTGGAGATTTGATCAGGGCTTGGAAGGAGCTAATGTGCCAAGCAGCCTGCAGACGCTAGGCTTCCGAGAGGCAGTGTTGAGTTGTCGCCGTTAGCTTTGACTGAGAATGAGTGAGGGCGTGTTTGGCCACGCCAAGATCTGAGAAAAAGTGAGTGATAACTGCTGTTACCCTCTGGTAATCAAACATGGTAACGGAAAATCACACCCATGCATGATCAGCTACTACATATGATTCTCCCGCTGAAAGGCCCTTTGATAGGGGGTTCGTGTTGCCATGCTTGATTATCACAGGGTATCTGAGATGGGTCGAAAACAAGATCAAACTTGCTATAAGCAAGAATTCTGGCTACATCTGACTACCTCTGGAATTGGTTGCAGCCATGGAACCAAATTGGACAGAACCCTGAACAACTTGGTGTCCATGCTCATCTGTGCTGGAAAACAACGGCTCCTCCAGTTTTGTTTTCGCCTTGGATCGGACCAGATGAAGAAATCTTGGAGGCCCAAAAAATGAGATATTGCAAGTGAATTCCTGATTTGTTTCCAAAGAATTCTCCTATTCTATGTGGGTTTGTTCAAACATGAGGTATCCTCCAAACCCTACTGCTTGATCATGACTTTCCCATATGATGGGTCAAAACCTATTAAAATCAAATTTCCATGGGATTACATTTACATCCATAAATCCCAGCTATGACTTGGCACAGAAGGTACCAGGGTTTTGACCCAGTTCACCATGGACACCCCGTGGAGTGGGGAGACGTCGGCGGCAACGACCTCAGCCCATCACTGTAAAGGGGGTCCATCCCATGCGTAGAAAGTCTAAACATATTTTTTATCCCAAGGATATTAGATTATTTAGATGATGCAAAACCTTAATACTATCTAGATAAATGAAATGATCTTATATATCTCAAGAAATTATTTAGATATGATAAGAGATATAGAAGATTATCCCCAAACTCGGCATGTTTATCGTTCAAAATCACCTCGTTTCAGTTTGGGGTCCTCGCAGAAATTGATCAGCATCCCGACATAGATTAAGTCACTTCCAAGATGTGTGCAAACCAAATCATATATGTAAGATTATGTAAGATAAGACATAGTAGAGAATGTAGTATGAAATACGACATAGACATAGATATATAATAGAGTGTGGGGCATATCTGTGCATTTGATAAATACAGTTAAATACATAATATAAATGCAACATATTGATATATCTATAGTTGTATATACAATGATACAGTATTATATACATATACATACATAGTATCATAGTGATAACATCAACCCCATTCTTTTTGAAGCAGGTTCAACTTATCTTGCCAGGGAAAACATTTGCTTTGTCAGATGCCCCAAGGTCATCGCTTCCTGTGATGACTGGCAGATCGCTTTGGAGATCCTGCAGCAGATGAGGGGTTGGTCGCTTCGAGCAGATGCCCAGGGCTATGGCGCGGTGATGTGCACGGCCACCTGGGCTGAAAACCATTGAAAACCAGATTTATGGGATGACGAACAAATCCCGTTAATTCATAGCTCATGTTAAGCCATTCTGATATGTTGATCCTTTTGTGGGAATGTTTGTTCATTCACATACCTTGAACAAGAATGGGAAGGACTCCTTGTTCAGTTTCCCATATTGTGTATCCAAGCAGCCCAGGCCGCAGGCCATTGGCAGATACCATTGACCTTGCTGCAGTCCATGCGTCACGATGGCGTCGAAGTACCTGCCATCGCCTTCAACGTGGCCCTGGGTGCCAGTAGCGAGGTGGGATGTTCCATTGGGGCCCATAGATCATTGGATTGGTTGAAGGGAAAATTTACAGGAAAACCCTATATTTGATGGGGAAAACAATGGTTTCCTGTAGATTTTCCCTTCAATCAATCCATTGAATAGAAATAGGTGCTTTATGATGATTTACCTATTCTAAATGGTGATTTTCCAGATGTTGCATAGCCAGAGGGTAGTGGGAGGATAGAGATTGAACCAGTAGAATGGGGATTTGATCAACTATCATGGAAAATCATGGATATATTTCCTGGGATCAATGGCATAAAACATCGCAAACCCTCTTTCTAGGTATGAATTTTGGAACCGATCGAAATACATCCCACTTGGAGTATTTGTATGCTGAAGGAAAATAGGTTTGGAAACTATAGTTGCTTACATCTGGCTACAGTTCATTTGCCATCATTGTCATGGTTTCCTTGTTTGGCATCCATCATGTTGATTCCTCAAAATTGACAGGCCTTCAGACCTCCCCATTCTCACCTTGGATGCTCCCCACACCTTTTCGGAACTTTCCGCCCGCCCCTGCAGGTCTGGCCACGGACCCTAGAGATGTTGGCCACTCGCGTGCGTCACAGTGGAGCGGCCGCGGTGAGTGATGTGAGTTTCAGCACTGCCATTGGAGCCTGTGAGAATGGCATGCAGCAGCACCTGGCATTGACACTGCTGTGGGATGCAGAGGCTGGGCGATGATATGGGAATGGCATGGGTTGAGACGAGGCTATGATGGGTTCATGCGGGGAATGAAGTTACGGCTATGCCAGCCATGCTAGTTTGCTCTTAGGGTAGGTGAGCTGACCTATTCCCCAACCTTTTTCAGTCTGCCTCAAAGGCACTAATGTCTTAGCATTGTTTGATAATATGCTGTGAAACCAGACCTCGTCCGTTTGAAATTCTATTGCTTTGCAGACTGGAAGATCTTGCGCTGTTTTCAGTGGTTGCTCTCAGAAAGTCTTCCTGCGCCCTGCCAGTTTCTGTTGAGTATATCCCAGTCCCAGGATCAGGTCTCCCGTTTTGGTCACAAGTCACGAGTCACAGTCTTCACTCATCCCAACAGATATCAAAAGTAACACTTGCCCTCCGGTGATCAAACATGACAATATAGAACATATCCCATGTATAGTTCGATGATTTTCCCATTGAAACCCCATATGATATATATAATATATGTATATACATATGTATATATATATATATACATATATATATATATATATATCTATACATATATATATACACATGTATATATACATATATATACATATATATATATACATATATATATATATATATACATATATATATATATATACATCTATATACATCTATATACATCTATATACATCTATATACATATATATATACATATATATATATACATATATATACATATATATACATATATATACATATATATACATATATATATATACATATATATATATACATACATATATATATATACATATATATATATATATACATGTATATATATATACACACATATATTTATACTATATATATACATATATATATATGATATATATAATTAATATTATTTTATATATATATATATGTTAGTTATACAATATATATATATACATATGTAGGTGATTTTCCATTAAAATCCCATGAATATTTCATGAATAGCCATGTTCCAGCGCAGGAGCTGGGGATCCGACTGCCCATTCTGTCCCTCCTGGTGGCCTTCACTCGCGCCAGCATCCAGGATCCAGAGGTCATCCATTCGGCTTTGAAGGAGGTGGGAAAGTCATGGAATTTTAAGTGACCCTATGGATCCCTATGTTTTTTTTAAATATGTTTATCATATTTTATATCATTGTGTGTTTAATATATATATATATGGGTTTAGACGTAGACCATTGTTTTTCCCAATATAGAACTGCCATAAATGAGGGGGTGCCCTGTATTCCTTCCCATCTTTGGAGAAAAAACATGTGTGTTGGGTGAATATTTGGGGATCTTGGAAGTTTGGAAAGATGCATCGCTACAAGCAATCGTTGATGTGACAACAACAAACTACATGGAGCAGATGAAAACGGGCTGACATTGCCGGGTCATAGGTGCAGTGGAACCACTGCAGACTGTCGGCATGAAAGGTTCAGGAGGCGAAGCACCTCCCAATAGCCTGAGACCCATCAAAGTTCTGATGCCTGATGCAACGAGTCACAGGTTTGGCACTGGCCCAGAGGGTTTTGCCACCCGGTTTTAGGTGTCTCTTATTTCCATGATCAGAAACGTGGGAGTTTCTCAATTCACAAATCACTGACACATTACAAATCATTGACCCACTTGTTGTTGGATTTGTAGGGTTGCATGTCCCAATTTTGGTTGCGTTGCATCCCCACATCAGGCAGCCCTTGCCATCAGAGATGCACCGAACGCCTTGGAAGTAGCGCAGCTTTGGCGATGCTCGGCACTGCTGGGTGGGACGCCCAGCCTGCAGTTGATCCGAAGGCTGCCTGGAAGCGGTTTGGGGAGTGCGCATGATTTGACTCCTGAATGGAAAATGATGTAGATGGTGCTGGACAACCCCAAAAAAATTATGTTGAACATGTTTGAAACAGTTTGAACTGACGGACAAATAGATAAGGCAAAGCATCATTTTAGTTTTCCAGAAGCACTATTCTCAACCAAATGTAGCCCATTTCTCAACCCAACATTTGAAGAATAGTTGCCAAATGTAGCCAACCATTGGGAAATGGGGCGGATGAACATCCCAAAATGACCGAGTTTTCACTCTCTGAAGGATTCGCGGACACTCAGGTTGACAGCGGAAACAAAGAGAAAGTTGAAGGAGTTCACCTTGGAACAGTTGGTCCTTGCGGCTTGGTCTGGATGGTTTTGTGACCCCAAGTTAACTGGGTGGTTTGAGTCATTTTCGAATTTGTTCAATGATATCAAACCATTGGGGGTTATTTGGAATACAGTTTCTATATTTGGAATCACTGATATCTTGTGTGTTGAAGCCACCAGGCCTCGTCGATTTCATTCCAAGGTTGCCTGGGGCGCTGCAGTTACACCGCACGGGGCAGCCACCATGGAATCTCAGCAACTGGAGAAGCCTCCAATGGCCAGCCGATGTCAACACACCAAATTATCATGTATCATTCCGATCTACATGTGTATATATATATAATATTATGTAATCATTGTATTATCACATGTGTATATATATAAATATGATGTGTATTTGTATATGAATATATGTGCACATAATACATTGGTTTTTTATCTTCGTTATTATTGTTGTTGTTATTGTTGTTGTTATTGTTGTTGTTCTTATTATTGATTATTGTCATCATCATTACTATTACATACTATTACTATCATTATTATTGTTAAAATGATTGTAGTCTGTCGGAGAAAAATAGATACACCGATATCAGTACTATTGTGTTTTATTTCAAGGTTGTAGCAAAAGCACAGCAGGACGCTGGCCTAGGACTTGGTACAAGAGGAGTTGCAGCGACGGCTTCCGAGGGACTCAGAGAATTGGAGGCAGAACGTGCTGGGCTGCTCGGCAGAGTCGGAGCAGCTGGAGGTTAGTGGATGTTGCTGGGATGAATGCATGGATAGATGTGGATAGATGTGCATTATACACTAGTATACGTGTATCTAGATATATATATAATATATATATATATATACATACAACGTAAAAAAGAAAGCTTGAAACCCCTTGGAAGTCCGAAGATTGTTGCTGAGATAATGGGCAATCCGAAATGGGAACAAGATCAAGACACATGGGATGTTAAACCTTGAGAACATGAAAAGGGAAGATGAACCTACACACAATGACGAGTTGGGGGACTAATCTTATGCTTCTCTAGAATGGGGGAGACCAGCAATCCGATCCAAGATGCGATTAACAAACATGATCTGGCCAAACACTGTTGTAAACCCCTCAAGTCATCCTCCCTCCAGCTATCTACGCATCTTTGGAGTCACCCAAATCGGCCTTTTGTCCTTGGAAGTAACCATGCAAAGTCAGGAAAGTCACAGCATCTACCCCTAGTTCCTAGTTATTTTCAAGAACAACCCGGGGGGTTCCAACGCGTTTTTCCCAACCCCAGCCGAGGCATCTTACACGCCAGCAGCTTCGGAGGCTACACCTCCCAGCGCTGCATCTCCCAGGTGGCGCGGAGCCTACGGCGCCTGGGACGGCGCCTGGACGGCCGCAGGCAGCTGGGGGCGGGCCATGGAGACATGGTGGAGATGGATCTGGTGGATCGAATGGTGCTGATGAAGCCGGTGGATTGGGAAGTTTCGGATGAAAATATGGAGCCACTTGGAGGGAAACTACTTGGAAACCAAAATTCTGTGGAAGATGTGAAAAATGGTCAACAGAAATCCTGAAACCATATTAAACCGTTTTCAAAGGAAAAGGTGTGGATTTCGGATCCCAGTCGAGCCCCCCACCTAGATCCATTGTCACTTAGCTAAGGCTGCAAGTGGTGGATTTCCTCCGCGACTCAGGGTTTTCGATGCCCATCCTCGAGGATAAGGAGTTCGGCCAAGGCTCGGTGGTTCCATCCCCATTTTGTGTCTGAAGATTCTGGGGAAAAGGCGAAAATCCCATGCGTAATCATCATTTAAATTTACCGTGTTAAATTCACTACTTCTTGGAGGTAAATCTCCAAGTTTCAGACAAAATCGACTTGGAATTGTGACAGAATTAATCCCGATTGTGACTGACCAGTTCCACAGAGTCTCCACAGATACAAAGTGAGAATCAATTTGCACCCAGAGCGTAAAAGTATGCTACTTGAGAAAGGGCACCTGAATAATCTTGATTCATTGGTGGCAAAACCTGAACCTTTGGCAAAACAATCCATCTCACACTGGTTAACCAGCAATTTGGCCATAGAAATCCATAGATATGTAAATCATCCTAAACAAGTCCTAAATTAGCACATTGAGTCAAACCACGTCGACGCATTTCGAGGTCTCTTGCATCGACTGGACGTGCCAAGTTCAGGACTGCTGCTGATGGCCGTTGACTTAGCACTTCAGGGCCGTGAGTTCATGCGCAATTCATGAAACTTTAGTTATATAGATTGGGAGTAATGGTACATGGATGTATAAGGATATATATATATATATATACGGATGTACATGGATGTATAAGGATATATACGGATGTACATGGATGTACATGGATGTATATGGATGTACATGGATGTATATGGATGTATATGGATGTATATGGATGTATATGGATGTATATGTATATGGATGTATATGGCATATGCTTTGTGATCTTCTGTCTTGCTTGACCACACAATTAAACAAAAAAATCCGACAAACAAAATGACGGAGTGATAAAATGATTATCAGATTGCGATTTTGGGTGATGTTGGGTTTTGTGAAGTCCATATCATCCAAAACTTGTTGGAGCATTGAGTGTTGATATTGGATTCTTGTCACCCACTTGGGTTCAGAGGTCATGTATCTGTTAAAAGGCTTTGTGAGAAGGTTAAGGCCCCACATCTTGGAGAATCCCATCTATTGGTGGAGACAGTATCAGTGACTCTTCCTGGACCCACGTTGCTTAAGTTCGTTGGCAGCTCCAGCCATGCGCAGTTGCCGATGGACACTGCCGAAGCTGATTTTGGGTTCTCAGATGCAAGACTATGCTCTGTGAGTGCAGACGTCATTCCAATTAAACATCCCAGAGCACAAATAAATTTGACATATCATTCCAAGCATGGGAGACTGGGAGACCATGATCTTAGCACATGCCCAAAGGACGCCAGCAGTTCAATTTCGCATAGCCCAGACCTCTTCGTCGTTGGTCGGTTTGATCTTCTCCACATAGCTCCACAGCCACAGAGTTGGTCCAAAGAAATTCCCCACCGACCTTGACCCGGTTGACCCGGACCGTTTGGTGTTCTGGGTATGTTCCACTGCCATCAGTCGGAAGATCTTCCAGAGCTCACAATCGCAGCTGGGGCCGTGGGCCATTCCCGGCATGCGATCCTATGGTGATTGGCGATGTCGATTGTACTTGGTACAGCATGTTGGTGGCGAAGTTCTTCTTTGAGTTCCGGTATTCATGGCAAACGGTTCTTAAGGAGGTACAACCTTTTCCAAACTTGACTGGGAAACAGCCTTTGACTTCCACATATGGAGCTGGTGGACTTGGCAGTTGAGAAAGCGCGCCTAGAAACGCTGAACAGATTTCGCAGAACAGACCACATTCGTTGTGCCGGGCGTGACGAGATCATGGACATTTATGATGCTGTGATTCATCCAGTGGAAACTCGGCTTCTTGGCCTCACATCAGGAGGATTCTTCCAAGACCTCTCCTTAGATCGTGGGATGGCCGAAAGAGCCTGGCTGAAATCGGCAAAAAATCCGTCAGCGCAAAAGACCGCATCACAGGAAGTACAGCACTGGTTTTCTCGGCACTGTGTCGCCCAGTTACCAACTAGTCACTCACTTCGGGTACGTGGTTAACCAGCAATCAACTCACCCAAGTGCCGATCATTATTGGTTGACCTTTGCTTAGGATGATGGTTTGAGATGACCTTGCAATGGTTGGATCATGGTTTGGCTACGCATATTGGGTTTACCGCATTAATTACTACGGATATGTTTGATATTTGTTCACGGCCCCAGTGCAACTATGCTATGTCCAGCTCTGCTTGCCACTCGCTTCCCATCTTGTCCCCATCTGGGTCTCTGAGGCCAAGACCTACGAAGCGCATTGCGACCTGTCTGTGCAGCTTGCTGCGGGTCATTTGGAACGAGACTATTCCGTGCTGGCACACGGCTGGGCGGTGGACCGCAAGATCTCGGCCCAACTCTATTGGAGGCGACGCGGACGACAGGGTGAGGATTTCGCCATCTCCATGAGAAATAGCCACATCCCACACGGAATGCGGATTCTACATACAGATGATCATGTCTGGTTCTTGCTATCCTGTACCATCCTGTACCCAATGAATTTCGCCATAAAACATATATTCCATGGATTCCTGTGGTATCTGGGTGATAAATCCCTGGCCCAGGCGTGCCCCGGTGACAAAGGCTGGTGGTCGAGGCAAACCTTCCCTGACCCAGGCGCTAGATGGCGCAACAGGGGAACCGCAACGGTTGCAGTTTCAAACCGTTTGTTGAATTTTCCATGCTAAAAAAAATCATGATGATCTTGAGATCCAACTATTGACCCATATTATACAATATTGTGCATGTTTCTGGTTATCATAGTTTGAAATATGATAACCCCTATATTGATATTGGTTCTTCGTAGTTCATATGTTCATACAATCCCCATATTTATTGGGCTCCGTATTACCAATCCTCCCCATAGCCCATAGTGATGTCCTTGACATCGTCACTTCTCCAGGTGAAGGTCTCCAAGTACTTCCTGGCGCTCTCGTCGCTGGCGGTGACGCTACTGGCCATTCGCATCTTCACCGGGCGACAGCACCAGATTCGAGCTCACCTGGCGCATGTGGGACACCCCGTGTTGACCGATGGAGCCTTGGCTCAAGAGGATATTCGCGACGTGAAAGTTGGCTGGAATCGACCAAAGGGTTTTATTGTTTGGTTGATTTTCACCTGAGGGAAAACGGGAGACTTATGTCCCAAACATATTGTTCAAGGTTTTGGAACATTGAGTTCACCATACCATACCCGCCTTAAGACAATTTCAGAGCATCTCGGGTCCTCATGTAGAGCTCTGGAAAAATCCACCGGATAGCCATCACAGTCCCACATGTCCCATGAAACGTTGGCCATAAATGGGGTAATGCCGCATTTTATCCCAAATTTTAGACACCTACCCAGACCCTTCAAGTACCGCTAAAAATGGTGTTTAACCTCGTAATGCTGGTATGTTTACTATTTGTTTGAGGTATTTGGAGGTTCTAGGTACATAAATGAAGGTTTTATTTTCGCACGTCCTCCTAAGGAAAGTACTCCAGCGGCGCCACATATCTCAGCGACTTTTCACACCTTTCCAGTCACAATGCTCTGCAGCGACAGCACTTGGCCTTTCGTGACCTGCAGGGACAAAGACGGGAGGCACCAGCGGTCTTGTCACGCTGGTACTGTGAATGCAGGATGGATCTAATAGAATTATGTGGCATGGAAATATCAACAACATATCATAAAACATCCACAATTTTAAAGATTCGACTAATTGGATAAATGTTTAGATGTCCACCTACTTAGTTTTTCCGGGAGATCGGCATGATTGATTCTTTAATGATCCCCAGTCACTTTGGAGTGATCCCATTATGGACAGGACGCCATGTCGACAGGTCACAGCAGAATTCAGCCCAGAGTTTGCTGCCGTACTTGAGCAGCTGGTGGAGGTGGCGGCTCGGCTTGCAGCTCCCAACAAAGATCGCATTTGTATGCATTTGTTGTATCAGGTTTCGACTGGAAAGCAATAGATTGATACTCTAAAATTACCATCTTGATGGGAACCATGATTATCAACCATAGGATTGTGGGGTACTACACTTTCAGTTGTGTCATTAAATGCCAGAGGTATCCTCTGGCTAAATCTCTGAGATTGGGCTCCTGAGGCAACAGCTTCAGCACCTTTGAGATCTGCGAGAAAATTGGCGCTGGGATGCATCTAGTGAAATCACGGCAGAGAAGATCTGGATGAATCTTGAGATTACCCTCCTAACAGTTTGCTACTGAAAATGGCCATAGAAATAGTGGATATTCCCATTAAAAATGGGGATTTTCCATAGTTATGTTAGTTTACTGGAGATTATAGAGCTGATTCTCCCTTGGATAAACTGCAGAAACCGGGTCACTGGGCAGAGGAGCATGAGATTCGAGTCCTGAGTGGCTCATGGTCCCAACTTCTGAAATGTAGCCAGATCAATTGTTCGAAAGACGTGGCAAAATCCGGTAGAATTTAATGTCCTATGCAGAGTGCCATTCTATGCTTATAGCCATTTTGGCAGAGCTTCAGCAAATCCCACGAGTTTGGCACAGTTTGGCATAGTGCAAGTGGATCCCCAAATCTCATGGCAAGGATCTTGGCAATTCTGAGGCCCAGTCAGAGGAGTTCAAGAATTGATTTGGCTGGGAAACACACCAGTACAAAGCCCCACAGACATGCAATGGCAAACCTGTGGACTCTTGTGGGATCTGGTAAGGCCTGCGATCCAAGACAATTGGAGGGCCAAGAAGACAAACACACACGCAGACTGATTGAGTATGCTCTTCCCATCTGGACATGTTCCGAGGGCTCAATAACATGATGATGTTCCAGTGTTCTTGTTGCTTTCAGGGGATACCAGGTCAACAATCATAGAACTTTCTCACATTGCCTTCCCTAGAGCCACAAGTTTTTGTTGTTTGCATCGCAGAGTGCCATGGCTGTGCTGACCATCATCGCCTTCCTGCTACATGGGGCCAGCGCAGTGCATCCACCTCCAGCTGTTTGTTGTGAAGGGGAATTTGCCAGCGTGACATGGGTGGTCAATGGATCTTCCCCAGGGATGTGGTGTTTTCAGATGCTGTACAGTGCAGAAAACTACATGGGTTGCGCAGCTTTGCGGTCTTGCGAGCGAAATGGCCACGAGATTTGGCTAACGTGTCCTGATGGCTATGAAACTGATTCTGGGACGCACTTCAAGGATTGTCATATTGTCTTTGGGCTTGCGAAGGAGGAAGATTAACCCAAAATTGGCAGCAAGATTGGGCGCCACAATTTGTCTCCTACAGCAACAAATCAACTGCTGGATTTTGGCAGTCCAGACCATTTTCAACTCACATAGATTCTTACGTTTGTGGGTAAACGTCCAGTTTCCAGGGTTGATTTAAATCGTCTCACAATGTTCAGGCATTATAGGTGAATGACAACCACAAGGGGGAAAAATATTGAATTTAGATATATTTTATCTCTGTATCTATCCATCCATTGATTTTGCCCCACTTATGCCTGGGGTGTTGGGAGCAACCCTGACGTTTGCCTCTTTTTTGATGGTTATCGTCCAGCAGATGTCAATTTCGTTGGTGTACTTAGGATTGTGTGGAAGGCTGTGTGCCTCTTCGAACACAATGCAGGGAGGAAGAGGTGACAGCGTAGTCCAAAAAGGTGCTTGAGAGACTCATATGACTCGTCTAATTTGACATTGCAATGGTAGTCAATGATGGTTGATGGGTCAAAGAATGCCAACTGATAGGACATACTAAACAACAGGGGATGATATCCTATCTGGAGAAAGTACAGCATCAATGCGGTTATACAGCGTGGGGAAACCATCAACTTTTCTCACCTTGGATGTATTGCGAACAACCCAGAAGAATGAAACCATAAACGAGAGACACCAACGGCCGCTCTGCAAAATCAAGGGCGAGGGTTTCCAAGCCAGCGATAAGATATAGGGATTACCAAGTGTGCAAAAGTGGGGAGCAACAACTGCATGGCTTACCAACCATTGACCATGCAAGTCGCTATTAACGACTTTCAGGCAGTGAGCTGCAAACCAGGGAATCGATGGCTAGTGGTCACATCAAACACCCAAGGCCGATCTAGCGGCAATCTTATCCCAAAAATTGGCACGAACAATAGATGTCACTACTGAGCACAGATTCCCTGTTTCTGTAGGATTTTGTCACATTAAAGCAGGGTTCATCGTCCAAGACAGTAAACACCAGTTCTTTCGGGTCATCAAACCGTATCAAACCGTGCGCAATGGTTCCGGCTTGAAATGATTGACCCATATTGACCCCAAAAAAATAGTGCAAGTCATTTATGGTCCTAAAAGTGGCCAGTCAAAGGTACAGTTTCAGGTCCTGAAGGTACAGTTTCAGGTCATATTGACCCCCTTCAAAGCTACAGTTTCAGGTCCTAAAAGTGGCCAGTCATTTATGGTCCTCAAAGTTGTTTTCCGCATCCCCTGAGACGGATGTCATCTCCTGGCTTCGTCGCTATGGTGGCATCATTGACGACCGCGTGGTGATCAGCGATGGGACTTTGGGCCGGGGGCTCTTTGCCAAGGAGGGAGAGCTGGTGGGGTCAGGAAGATATCCGGTGATACCACCTGTTGCGTTGATACGTTATGATTTTGATGTTGAATTGGTTACTGGCTTGACACATGTCATTTTGGATTGGTTGATCCAGGATATGAAAATATAATCCAAGTGACTAACATGAATTACCATTCGATATTTAATCAATGCTATCGAATCATAGGCAATTCTTCCTGGACCACTAGTCACTAGGTGGGCATTGGGTTGAGGAATGGGAGAAATTGACACGCATATTACTGCATCATTCTCAGTGACTTGGAACCTTCAGCTCCGTCCTTGTTCTATGATTCCAGAATGTGGTAGTTGTTGGTGATGTCAATGTCCTCATCTTGCGGCCGTTTGACAAGTACCGGTGAAGGTTTACTGTCTCCAGGATGGTGATCCGCAGTTCCCAACTGCCATGTCACCAGGAGGATGTGGCCATGGGTGATCTGCTGCTGTCCATTCCCTTGGAGCTGATCATTGCGGACAAGTCATCTCCTTGCGCAGCCATCAAGCACCTGAGGAACGAGTTGCAGCGAGGTCGCTGACTAGTCCTCAGTGGTTGCATTTTTGGGGGGATGTCAACTATGAAAACCTGCCATAGCTATGGAAAATGGACAATTTATAGATGATTTTCCCAATCAAAAATTGTGATTTTCCATAGTTAATGAAGTTTTGTCAACTATGAGGAGCGTGATATCGGCCTGCCTCTAACCCGCGTTAGGTTGTGGCACGAGCAGCAGACTGAATGTTGGGTTGACTTTGAACCAGGTTCTTTGATTTTTTTTCAGATATCAACCATCAAAACTTGTCAAGTTCTCGCACTTGCGGTTTTTCAATGATTTTGTGAGGTTCAAACTATCTTGGATAAAGGGGAGTGGCTTCTTTTGTCAAACACAGCAAACTGGGAGGATGAGTTCCGTCCAGATTTGTGGTTGGAAGTGGAGAGTTGGAGGGCCAGTAAGCAATTGTGCCGTTCATGTGGCAACTTGGTGCCATGTTGGTTGTTGGTGTTCTCATCTTGGAAGTGCCAATCCTTCATCTTCCAATGGTTGTAACTTCATATCCCACTTTTTTCCAGGATCATGTTTCACATTGTTTCACTACGTTTCACTTCCTTGGCTGTTTCAGTTAGAGAAACCCACCCTGATTCCTTTGGAGGTGAGTGCTCCTTTTTTTGGCCCTACTTGAAGACCATGCATGGTGCGGAGCTCCGACTGCCGGATCTATGGTCCTTTGAAGAAAGGTCCATGCTGGATGGTTTGCCAACACCGCAAGATGCTGGTTGGTGGTTTCAGTTTTTTTGAGCTCCCCGTTCTGGCAATTCTAATGAGAACATTATGGGAAAATGATCATCAACCAATAGATTTAGGGGTACCCTAGTTGTTTTTTGGGAAGGTCTTAGCACTAGCAAACATGGGTTTACTGCAATCAATGGAGGTTTTGGTGTAGACCAGCAAGAAGACGCATAGGGCAGAAAAGACTGGTTGAATGAATGAGAATGGAGATGTAGCCCAACGAACAGCCAGAAGATGCTCGAGGGAATGAGGCTATGGTTTCAGCTCTTTGTTCCAGTTTATAGTTCGACATCCCAACTGATGAGCTCAGAAGTATAGGGATGGTGAAAAACGATCAACCAGGATGGTTGGCAAAGCTACACGCAAAAATATTTTGCGGATTGCCTGGACACAAATGCGGATGCTTTGACTTTGCATGCTTTGATGCTGTACCACACTCGCTCTGGACCCCTTGGTGACTTGGGCTGAACAGTAGTTTTTGTTGGTTTGAGAGAAGTTTTGCAGCAACCAGCTTCAATCAGTGAATCTCCGCGAGGTGTTCTTTGACATTTACAGGTCATTTCTCTAAATCTCAAGTGTGAAAATTCCAGCCACGTTTTGGCAACTTTAGGCATGAGTCCCATCTATGACCTCATGAATCATGGCCTCTCGGCATGGAATGGGAGGATTGCTCGGTTTGCTCCTCTCAAGCAGGAAGTTAGCTGAAATATAGGAATATATACCAATCGCTTTGCGCACAACACTGATGTAAAAGTATCAGGTGATCATGAGTGGTCAGGCACTGAGTCAGTGTTGTATTTATCCGGTTGTTATCAATTATACCTCTATTTTTGTTGGTTAAATCCCCACGTTTCATTTTAATATTGTAATGCATTATTCATCATTATTCCCATGAATCATGATATCACCCTTATATTCCCATGATATCCTCCATTATATCATATTATATCCTCCATGACTTCATGTCTATCCATCCCCCAGGTTACAACAGCACCTTCCACGGCTTTGATGCCGAAGAGGGCGAGAAAGGCGCACCCATCGATTTTGCAGATTTAGACATAGGAATTGGAGGAACGACCGTGAAAAACCGTGGGACTTTCATGGGAATTGATCCCCTTCAAAATCCGTTAAACATCTTTAAACTTTGCTGGAATAGCATTGAATACCATCGACTAACATCGAATAATATTGGATAGCTGGGTGATGGACATGGATACAACTGGACGGGGATCCATCATTATTTTTGGTGTCATGGTTTGGTGGTTTAATAAATCCCCTTCCAGCTATATCCCCAATTAATCTCCGTTATCTCACCATGATCTTCCCATGAAACCATGGTGATTTGATGGGATGGGAATATTCAAGCGACCACTCATGGGAACTGGAATGGGATGACGACCCAGCTTGAAACCTCCATTTTTGAGAGATTTCCCCGCTGCTATGTTTGATTACCCGAGGGTATATGTAATCCCCCTACGAAACACTGGTTTCTGGGGATATCTCACGGGAAAAGGGATTACAAGTGTCAGGCTTTCATCGTGTCTGTGTTTGTTGCTTCTGAGAAGCGCCCCTTCATTTGACATGGCTTGCTGTAGCCGTCAGTCTTTGGATTCGGAGCCAGCAATCGGATGCAGTTTGAGACCGCCAGCCGAAGAACAGAAAATCCATTGGCATTACAAACTTGAAGCAGGTTCACTATCCAATTGTAGGCGTCGGAGATTTTCGGAGACTGCTCTTTCAGGGCATGCTCCACTTGTCAGTTTTGGATGTAGGGAACCAGTGCATTGCCACACCTCGAAAGGCACCTTCTGGGTTCGTGCTGCTGCTGACATCAAAGCGGGAGACGAATTGTTGAACTCGATGGTGACACCTGGCAGAACAACAGCCATGGATCCACAACCGTGAATAATTACGATTGTTGGGGTGCATGAAAATCCATTTATCAGCTGTTTCAAACTATTTTGATGTTCACCAAGGTACATTGGTTTTGACCAATCCCCATGTTTCGATAGTTTTGTGTTGTTTTACATAGTTATGGTACATATGAAATTTCTGTAACAGAGTCTAGAGTCTAGAACTTCACAATCGAGGACGCATTTTGCAGAGGCTTCAGAGAGACGTGTTTGGGTTTGGTTGTCCACTGAAACTGCTGAAACTGCCAGAGATGTGGTCTTTGTTCGCCCAAGGAATGGTGTAGCATTCAGACCTGGCATAGCCACCTGGACAGTTGGCATGGCTTGAGGGGCTCCTGCTTCTGGGTAAAGCGTGAGCCATTGATCCAGCGAGACACTTCCTGATGTTTTTGTTAGATATGTGTATAATTGTGTATACCCAAAGGAAATGACAGGGAACCCCCCCAAGAAATTACAAACGAGTTTTAAACAAAAAAGCAGTGTCCCGCTAATTTCGTTTTGTGGTCCTATGTCAAGCAGCGCTTTCTGTGTTGGATTCTGATTTCATCATGTTTCATCGCTTCCTTTCGCTTCCTTCAACGGTCACTTGTGTGAGTCACAAGGCACCCGGCATGCACTCGGAGGACTTTGACGGTGCACCCGAGATCTTCCGGAGCCGAGGGGGGTCCAGATGTTTCAATTTCACAAGCACCTGACTCTTCAGCGTTTCATCCACTTGGGAGTGCAGTTCCAGTGAACTAGGTGGATTTCTAACCATGATTACCCTCTGGTAAACTAACATAACTATGGGAAATCACCATTTTTAATGGCAAAATCCACTATAAATGGCCATTTTCAATAGCTACGTTTAATTACCAGAGAGTATAGAGGTTATGAATGGTTATGATATCCCAACTTATGAGTGTTCCGCTCCCACGGGTATACCATGGTACACCCATAAGAATCACCCCTACACCCGCAAGCAGTGAAGGGAAACACCTCAGGAGCTACGGATTTCTGGAATCGCCCCCAGTGATGTGGTGGTTCCAGGGCTTTGCCGAACGCCATGCCTGGATCCAGATGGACACGCAAGGCAGCTGGAATGATGCAGTTCTCATTCGCGAACCAACTAGAAAAAAGAAATCTAACAGTTCACAGAATGTTAGTAATCAATGAATCAATGTAATCATCATCATCATCATCATCATCATCATCATCATCATCATCATCATCACTACCTGGAGCTCAGGACATCTCCCCCTGAAACCCAGGTGTCAACGGATCGCCATGGCTGATTTTTCTCACCTCGTCCCAGGCGCAGTGCGATGGTTTGAGACCACGGAGCATGGCCCAGGGACCAACCTGGAAGCCTTACTGGCGGATGGTCAGACGACTTCGATGGAGCTGCAGGACAACATGAACTATACATGTAAACCATATGTAGAATTCACCTAGTTACCAACTTAACCAAGTATGGGGCATCACTTTGTGGGAACTTTGCCGGCCCAAAAAAAGGCGGTTTTTAGGAGGAACAACAAGTACGAATCGGAACTCAACCACAAAAAATGTGGACTTAGCCAGCAAAAACTAGTGAAAAAAACATGCAAAACACAGCCAAAATGTTTTTTTTTCAAAACCCGCCAGCAATGATGGAACCAGCCTCATGTTTCCTAGAAACAATCAAACATGCAAATCCATGTAAGTGGGGTTGTATGTTGTGAGTTTTTAAAGCTGAAGGTTTCCTGTCTAGTTACGATGTTTCTGATTTTGTTGAGGCAAACGTTTTTGATTTCAGGAATCTGACTACAAAATGTAGCAGATTTGGTGGTATCCAAAATGTGGATAAAGCACCGGCAAAACTAGGGTTTTACTGTTTTACCATCAAACCTCGGAATTATTGTGGATTTATCCAATCATGGAGATTAGACCAACATAAGTTAAGATGAATCACAATTAAACATTGTTGGTAAAGAGAAGTTAACTAAACAATTGTGGGTCCAAACATCGGTGATGCTTCTAGGAGATGCGGAAGGGGTGGAGGGCATACATTCTACAGGTGCGTATATAGATGCGAAGATGTCAAGTTCATGTGGCCCAAGAAGAATTCTACTCTTGGAAAGTTGTATTTAATTTCACTATTTGTATAATGCCTTTCGAAATCAGTGAAGAGCAGAAGCCAAAACCAGCACTAGCAACGGCTGTGAGGAGCGGCAAGAACGACTCACGAAGATTGCGGGAAAGCTGCCTGGCTGAACTCAAAGGAACGCTAACGTGGTCTGGGCAAGGTCAAAAGTGACAGTGCTAGGTCCCAAGCACTTACTGGTATCCAAAGAGAAGAAAACAGGTTCAATCAATGTATGTGGGTTGGAAGTTTTGGCATTGTCAACAGTTGTTTGTCCGTCACGACAAAAGACTCGTCTCTGGCACCACCTGGCCACAGCACATTGCCATAAGTGGCAATTTCCAGCTGCAAGGTATATAATCCCTGACATATCCCTGACATCAGTCTTAGTTTTTCATGGTTTTGCCACGCAACTTACAAATGGGTCATGGGACTTGTCAGGCAATTTTTTCCATCGTTTTGGTTCTCAAAAAAAGCAATGGGGAAAGTTGCAAGATATCCTTCAGTCCCCATCAGCACTGCTATCTTATGACTGGGGTTGAACCAACAACACGAGCGATTTCAGCAACGAAAATCGCTGGGTTGATGTCAATTTTATCCGCATTCATAGTCATTGATAGTGAATGATTGGCTAGGCTAAACTCCAATTTGCTTGCTTCTTCTCAAGTCAGCTATATTTGTTATTCCCAGAAGGCCACCAGATATCGTGCCGTTCTTCAGGGCCCCAAGTGTGAGTGGCTCGTGGAGTTTGAACCGAGAGATGGCCATGCAGTACAGGGACGTGAGAACCTCGGGGTGGGAAGATTTTGGTCGGAAAATGTCGGAAACCCATGGGTTTAACCTCCGAAATCCAACAAAGGTAGCGTGTTGGACAGCAGATTCTTTGTTCAATTCTGGTGCGTGCGTGCAAGATATTGATAGATAAGCAAGTACAGTAATTGATAGGAATCAGGAGCAACCATACCGCCACACATCCTGCAACTATGAAGTGCTTGATGGTGTCACATGACTCAGATGACCCATCTAACGACTTGCGCAAGGCCTTCCGAAGCGCTTTGGAGGCAGCCATGCAGGACCCGGCCGCCGTGTTGGCGATGAGATTTCTTGGGACCACCCTCTACTTAGCGGAGTTGAAATTGTCACTGGAAAATCATCAACGAAGTCTTGATGATATGAAAAAGTTTATATATATATATATATAACCAATTTATAGACAGATCGACATAATATGGAATTATGATATATTATATATATTTATATATCATGATTTCAAATGTTTCCTGCAGGGATGAGCCTCCAAATCGACCCACCCACCCCACGAGGCCGCACGGGCCGAGAAAGCGTCCAAGCGCGAGGAGTTGTGAAAAAGTGTCGGGGCGGCCTTGGATGGGTCGTTGCTTGGAGGATGACCCCATCGTAGCTGTCGTAGCTGGTTAGTAAGTGGTGTATTAACCACTTAGATTCGATCCACTTAGTATATGAGAAAACTCCAAGGGACGTAGTGACTAAGGGCTATCAACCACTTACGAAGTGGGATGATCCTCCGAGTGTAAGGTCGTCTTTTGCTGTAGGATTATAGGGAAATTTTCGCAACCAAAAGCATGTGTGTGTGTAGGGTATCTAATATTGGCAGAGTTTAATGCAATAGTGAAATTTGGGGAAGTGTTGCTACAAGATCTGGTGGTTTGAAATAAGGGTTTAGGCACCAATTTGCCAATATGTTGGCTGAGTCAACCACCAAAAACTCAGAGCCAGCTGCTAGTAACTGGAGAATATCACTGGCTGGTGGTTTTTGATGTGTTCTTTTCCACCGCCTAAAATATGATGATGATCCCCATTGACTTTCAGCCATGTTTCGTGGAGGTTGAAACCATGATCCAGACGAATCGGTAAGAGTTGTTAAACAGTTTGCACCAAGAAGAAGGCTGATTTACCAACCAAGAAAGGTGTCCCACTGTTTGCTAACTGGGATGGTGGAACTCTCTTCATAGAAATCATCAACTGGGACTACCATGGACTACCAAGATATTGGAGTTTGTAGGTAAGGGATAGTGTACGAACTGTGGCAGAGATGTTCCCTTTCCATCTTTCATTACCAGGGTGCACAACCAGAAGCTACAGAGAACGCACCTAGCTGGAGCTATGTCCAGATGAGACGATGATCAGAGGATGATCAGAGGATTCCTCAGGGTTTTTGGATGTTCGATGGTTTCCAATGACCCTCGGACCCTAGAATCCTTTCACTTATATGCACAGGCTGCACCGGGGTCTCTTGATTGGTGTTTCCGGTGGCAAAATCCCAACTCCTCAGGGTGGTGCCACTGGCAGCTACACCAATACAACAACTTGGATGTTCCACTGACCATGGCATCCTTTTATCGTTTTGGGCTCAGTGGTCGCCAATCTTCGACACATGGAAAGATTCAGTTCCCATATTCGCGGTGACGGAATGTGAGTTGCTACCTCTAAAAACCGTTAAACCATGCACAACACATCAGGTAATCATACAAGCCCAGAGTCACATCATCGCCGAATCAGCACCCACCCAAAGCAGCACAGACTTAAAAACTACCAGACACACACGCAGTCGGGTTAAGCTGCCGCCGCGCGGAGTGATGAGCGGTGCTGGCTCGCGGAATTTGTGCCTTTGCAAGAACAGATTTGGTGTTTGCGGGCGGTGAAATTCGATGCTTAGTTTGGTGTTGAGGGATGTGAACATATTTGCATTAGAGGTGGGATTAGAATTTCTGAACTGGAAAATACTGGAAATGTAGTTATGTTCTAAATGTCTGTTTGGTTTGCCAGTGTCAAAGATTGAGAAGTCGCCAAGGTCCGCTGGAAATGAGTCTTCACATTTAACGTCCTGCATCTGCCAGATTTAGAAAATGATTTGGGCAGCAAAAGAAAGGAAAGCAGGTCGAAAAGAACTTCCATGGATACTCGCAGTTGTTGCTGCTACACCTAGTTTTTCATTTCTTCAATGTGTCTGCCCGCGTCACATCGTCGAACTGCTGCTGTGGCTGAGGCAGAGCCTGGTTCTCAGGCCGGGGAGGTATGTGCGATGAAACACATGCCATAAAAATATGGTCTCCTTGGTCGACCTAGATGTTTACCTATACCACCCTAGTGGGGATATGTATGAAATTCATACTGTATGAATACATGGGGACTTGCCATTTTCAGCGTTTGTTTGCATTCCAACTTCCAGCCAAGATCAAGAAATCACGGATCTGGTAGGTACAACTACTTCCTCAACACTTTGGACAACTCTCTGTCCAATGAGGCGGGCACTTGCAGTGGGCCAGTTGCCCCTGCTGGTGGATAGGTGTTGAAGCTGGGGAATCAGTTGCTGGGGAAGCGGTTGCTGCTTCAGGATATCCCTTGAAGCTCCGCTTCTATCATTTCTGGCTCTCATCAATTGATTTAGATCTATGCTGAAAAAAATCTGTGTAGCATGCCCTACAATCTGAGGCATCATGAAACCAGATCGTTGGTGTTGCCGTATTCCATGATTTTTCTGCCAGGGAGCTTCAGTGGATACCTTGAAGTCTCACTACAACGACCTGGTCTCCTTCGTCCGAAATCTGAGCCCAGAGGCACGATACGGCGGAGTTCTCTGGACGTTGCCCGTCTGCCGCAGACGCCCCAGGAGAAGCAAGAAATCCAGCGTGACAATCAGGAGATGGGTCGGGAAAATGTGAGGGAGCTTGCGAAATGATGTTCAAACGTCAAACATGTTAGACCGTCGCTAGACCATGTTAAAGCATGTTAAAGAATATGATTCCCCGAATGACGGCGTGGGATGAGGATGAGGATGAGGATGAGGATGAGGATGATGATGATGATGATGATGATGATGATGATGATGATGATGATGATGATGGTGCACCTTCACGCAGACAACTAACCCTTTTCGGCGCTGCAGGATTGGGATGCTGAACGTCGAAAGCAATTGCAGGACATCCCATGGTGGGTTGGACAGGCTGACATCAGTAGCTTGAGTGGCCAATCCATTAATGTCCGGGGAAGATTTTAAGATGCTGGGGTCAAAAAAAGAAATTCCAAGTGTGTTCCAATCATATGTTCTTTCTATGCATTAAGTCTTTGGTTAAGGCATGTGAAGCAGGATTCTGAAGGTGCTTCAATTTATTACCATGTTTGACATTTGATACAAAGTGATTTCTAAGCCGCTACAAACGTATTTACCTGAAACTAGGGTCCCTGAATTCCGCTGGTTAATCATCATTCTCCTCCTCGAATTGCTAAAAATAGTGGTTGAATCCATACTCAAATCCATTGTTTCATTCATTGGTGAAATCGCAATTGTGGTTCGTTAAGCCTCCATTTTTGAAGGTTCCATTCCTACTTTAGCATCCTTGCGCCTTGGAGTGCCATACGGCTCTGCGACCCCAGGAGCGCTGCAGGGTGAAAGGCATCTTGGACGATTGACGGCATGTCAGCATCGATGTTAACGAACCGGAGAAGGCCACATAGCTTGACTCCAAAGATCTTGTGAAAAGAGCAAGACGAATAACGAATAAAATATATTTTCCAAAAAAAAATATTAATTTGAATAGATACAATCCCAATAAATCAAATGTAAATATAAATACTATAAATCAAATTTCTATGATAAATTATTATCTAAGAAAATTTAATTAATAAAAATAATATATATATATATATATTTATCCCTTAATATGTTAATGATAAAGGAAAGGGGGAAAGGCTGAAGAAAGCAAAAGAGGAAAGGGTCTATTAGTGGTCTGGGGCTACTTTTTTGACAAAACGGTATCGCTAAGGTATCGCTAGGGGTATCGCTAATTTCGTCTCTTGCATCTAGGCAACTTCATGTCAAACAATTTAAGATGTTGGTATTTTGAACAAATATAGGTATCGCTTTTGGGGGGGGCCCTATCGCTACACAGTGTTTTGTGCACTTTCCAGACACCAATGAGCCCTCAATACATAAGTTAGTATACGAGAATTTTGACCGTACCTCTTATATAGATATTAATTTCGAATATTTTTCCTGTCCTTTTCCTTCCTCCTTTCCGTTCCTCTTCCTTTCCTTTTCCTTTCCTTTTCCTTTTCCTTTTCCTTTTCCGTTCCTCTTCCTTTCCCCCTACGTTCCTTCTCCCTCCTTTTCCGTTTTTCTTACTTGCCCTTCCGTTTCTTTGCCTTTCCTTTTCCTTTTCCTTTTCCTTTTCCTTTTCCTTTTCCTTTCCTTTTCCTTTCCTCTTCCTTTCCTCTTCCGTTCCTTTTCTTTTCCTTTCCATTTCCTTTTATTTTCCTTTTCCATTCCTCTTTATTTTTCTTTTTCATTTCTTTTTCCGTTTTTCTTCTCTTCCTTTTTTTTACAAAACCATAGTTAGCAATAGGGCCCCCCCCAAAAGCGATACCTATTTTTTTTGAACCAAACGAAGAACAAGAATTTTAACAACGATTCATAATTTATTATTTAAAAATACGATATATATATATATATTCTATATTATATATATATATTTGAATATTAATGAATTATATAATAATAATTATAGTTATTTATAAAATATAATGATAATAAATTAGATGATAATTTTATTCGAAAGGAATATAGGAAAAAAATAAATAAATAAAAATGGGAAGGATGCAAGAAAATATAGGAGATATATATTGATGAAGAATGATAAATGAATTATAATAAAATATATGATTTTTAAAATTAATAAATGAAAATAAATAATGCTTTTTTATATATTTTTTTTGGGAATTTAAGTAGATTTTATTTGATTTTCAGAAAATTATATAATATAAATATATTCTAATAATATATCTTTTGCCAACTATATCAATATTAGATGGAAATAAATATGATTTATATTGGATATATTGCAAAAACACAAAAAAATATATTTATATAATTAAATTATTTTCTCCTTATAATAATATTGCTTGAAGAATTTATATTTGAAATTTTCTATCTGAAAATATTTATGCATATATGTAAATTTCTAATAATCAATCGACCGAAAATTATTCGAAATATCATTATTTATACCATTTAAAAAAAAAAAAAATATATTAATATATAAATTAGCAATATGTCTATTAATTATTGTAATTCACCGCATTATTATCTAATTTATCTAGCAAATATATCAATTCTAAATACGAAATAAATTTCAATCTTTAATATAAAAATTAAAAAATTAATAATATATTTTCATATTTATAATATTTCATTCCTAAAACCTATTGCCAAAATTTTATTCCAAAAAAAAAAAAGAAATATTTATATATATATAAATATATTTATTTAGAGAACCTTTTATATACAGAAATTTTTATACGATTTTTTTTATTCCCAGAAGAATTTTTTAATACAGATTCGGTTAGATAGAGAAAATTTTGCACGCAAAAATTTTTACACGCAAAAATTTTTACAGATAGAAATTATAATATAGAAAAATATTTCAAAATATTTTTTTGTCCACAGGGAAATCTTTCCATGCGGAATATTTTCCATATAGAAATTTTATATTAAATAATGGTTTTCCATATCGATATATTTATATAGAGAATTCTTTATTTATATAAATTTTTATACAAAAGAATTTTTATATACAGAAGCATTTACAAACAAAAGTTTGTAAATAAAAATATTTTTAGATATAGATACGCTTATATATTTCCCGCACCTATTAATTATTATATCTTTTGGAAGTACCTTGTCTTGAAATATGGAAAAGCCACTTGCAATTTCTTCATTCATGCCTACATCATTTCTAAAGTGAAAAAATAGAATGAATAGATGCAAAGAAATAAGAATTATCTATATCTATCGATAAATTTAGTAAATCTAGGAAAAATTCAATAGGAAAAAAAAAATCCTAATTCGATCCATTTCTTTAATATAATGATTATAAGAATCCCAAAATAAATATATATATAAATATAGAGAAAATATCAATCATTAATTGTCAAGGATTCCATATTTAGAATATCAGGGATATATAATTTTGAGATATGATCCGATAGGCTCAATAAGATGTTCCAAATTGGGGGGTGCTTAAACAAAAATACTATGATATCTGAAATTTTAGAAAATTATAATCTTCTAAATGATAATCCGGTATTATTTTGTTTATATAGATAAGATAGAAAAATATAGATTCTTTAATTATATTAAAAAGATATAAAATATAAATAAAAATAAATTAATTAAAAAAATATTGATTGAATTTAATTTTCATTATTTAAATTATTTTAGTATTGATTATTCATATATATTTTATTTTTTTTTTTCAAATATAATATATATATATAAATAATTTCTAAAAAAAATAAATATAATATTCTAAAATATAAATAATTATTTATATATATATTGCATTTATTTTTTAATTAAATTCGATATATATTTTTTCAAAATATTCAAAAAATATTTGATTCTTTTGCATAAAATATGCATATATACATACATATGGATATTCATCTATATATATATATTCTTAAATATATATAAATATTTATTTCTATATTTATATATAAATTTTATATATTCTTAAATAAATGTAAATATATTATATTTTTTATTCTTATATACATAATAAAATATCTAAATACATAATCATAATCGTAATTTTAAATAATATATATATATATATTCATTAAATTTTATTCGTATATATTTAATGAAATATATTTATATATTATATATCTAATTATATTTCTATTTATATATATTATCATTTAAATTATATTTTATCGATATCAAAGAATAAAATATATCTATATAATATTATTTCATTTCGTATATATATATATATTTATATATTGTATATATTAATATTTGAATTATTATATTTTTATTTTTATTATATATAAATAATTATATTTATATTATTATTATCTAAATAATATATTTTATATATATAAATATATATATTATGATCTATTTTATTTTATATATATATTGCATTCTTATATATAATTATATAATAATATATATTTAAATTATATATTTTTTTTATAGATATATTTTTATTATTTATATAATAATATATATATATTATATTTATATTAATATATATAGATAATATTTTAACCTTATATATATATATATTTGAAGGATATCCACTAATTTCCTGAATTTTTGTTCAAATTTAATTATAATTAAGAAATATATTAATCACCTCGAAAAAAATATAAGATATTTATTATCGGAACAAAAATTCCGATTTAATAAATATTTTATATTAATTTGAGAAGAGCCGTTCCCAATACCCACGGGCTCCACGGACTGTACGAGTCCGGGCCATTACAGGCTGTACGGGCGTTACGGGCCCTTTGCTACGGGCCTTATTACGGGCTTTACGGGCTCTACGGGCTCTAGGGGCTCTACGGGCTCTAAGGGCTCTACGGTCGTGATGGGCCTTACGATTGTCGGTTCATGGATTGGGGATTCAACAAGCATGACAAAATTCAAACCTGTACACAAATTCCTTGACGTCCGGAAGTTCCTGATAGAATACTTCAGTAGGGCTGACAAGGTTCAAACCGACATATATATTTCAAATACACATTGATTCTGGTCGATATCCTTTTCTTTACATCTTCGGTGATCTTCAACCATTTTGACGGCCATTCAAATGAAAAATTCGCATGTGATTGGAATTTGCTCCAATTACAATCTTTCCCTGAATCTCTTGATTTAATGAATTTACTAAGAATAAAATTTCTTGAATTTTGGCTAGTAAACTAATTGATTTACTAAAATTTCGCTTATATAGTGTGGTAATTTAATTTATTATATAGAGTATGTTTTTGGGATGTTCTTTTTATATATAATTTGATATATTTATTTTTAGTTATTTAGCTATGACTTTGAATAAGTATCAGAAGAAAAAATTTTTTAGCGGGCGCTGCCAATCCTCACCTAGTAAAAGAAAATCGAAGAAAATAATGCTAATTAATTTCTATTTTTGAATTTTGTTTGCGTATTTTTAAGAAATATTCGTGGGATTTGTTTCCAATTGTTCTCATTATATTTTTGACGAGGTGTTGTGGTCTTGATTGTTGCCAAAAATATAATATGTTGATTGGCAGAAAATGCGTATAGCCTTTAAATGATATCTACGCTTTCCTTAAGACCGTTACAGTAATTTTCACTTGACATTCTAGTAATTTGAAATGTACATCAGTATCAAAGCCTTCAAAGTAGATCAACCTTTGGTCGGTTTGCAGGAAAATGTGACCAATCCTGGAAGACATAGAGAGTTTTGTAAGACGAGATATTCATGAGAAATTATTTCTAGAGACCATCTATTTTTTGAAATAATTTTGTATACTAATGTATTTTTTTCTGAAATGCATATATAAAGATCCAAGTGGCTTCCTTACTTAAGAGAATTTGCATGAAATATTAGTTTACATTGATAAATTTATATCTATACCATACAGATGTATTTGCAATATTTAGCTGAGAGATTCAGGCAGTGTAGTTTCAAGCATCTAAGTTACTTGGTTCGTTCGTGGGGTTATTTGTAAGCAAAATAATATGGGAAAATACGATGGTCAGGTATATTTGACCATCTTATTTTCGCCCATCTTTTTTTCCATCAATACGGTCATTTAACCCCAAGGCCAAATGCGTAACTAACCATTGAAATTCATATCTAAGTCAGTCTCGCATTGGCATTGACTTCATTGGCCGCGGCCATATTGGTGAAAAAAATGACGTGGAAAAATATGATGGTCTGATATATTTGACCATCGTATCGTCCCATATCCAAATTATTCAAGAACTAAATAATTCTACGAATGGACAAATACAGAGGCAACGCAAAAATTTTCAGAAAAAAATCCAATTCAATTCATTGCTAAAATATAAACAAATACAAAATTACAACCACGCAACCCAAGATACATTGGACATAGATATTGATGGATACGGGCACCAACTATAGCGAATTTTCCAAATCAACACAAATAGATTTCCAAAGCCTTAATATTTGGATCGGCAGCTGGCTGATATGAATCTCAAGCATGCAGACCTTCCAAGCAATTTGTTTTACCAAGAGTCTTGCATATTTGATTGATTTTTCCCTGCTTTTTTTGGGGCAAATCATTGAAGAAAATAAATCTATATATATTATTTTTAAAAAAATATATATATAATTTATATCCAATTTCTATATAATTTCAAAAATAATATATATATATATAATTTTGCCAAAATTATTTTGATTTTTGGGAAAAATATATATAATTTTCAAAATTATAACTAAATTGCATATAAATTGCATAAGAATTCCATGACAAGTATATCAATTTGCCTTACAAAAATTTTATAGAAATTATATCAAAAATATATATAATGCTTAGGGATATGCCTAAAAATATCTATAAATATATATTATAATTTTTCTATATGATATATCCAAATATTCATTATCGAAAAAAAGAATCGAAAAAAAATTATTCTGATATTATATCTCGCAGAATTTGGAGGAATATTTATATCAGAATGAGCTACATATTCCATTTAGCACCATCAAAATCCAAGTATTTCTGGATTTAGAATGGCAACCTCACCCCAGGGGTTAGCAGTATCTATTCTAGGAATAAAGAGAAATCCAAATAAATTTCTGATGGAATTGCTTCCTGATAATCAATATTGGCTTTTCTAGAGGCCATAAATAGATTTATTTTTATATATTTATTAGAATATTAAAAATTATATAAATTCCAATTAAGATTATATATATAATATTTTATAATGGCATTCTTTTGGATACATCATCCAAATTTTCATGGATTTTAGCTTATATCTTCCAAAAATAATTCCAAATAAATCTCAGGTAAAAATGCACATACAGGATCGTGCTGTGGAATCCTATTTGATATATTAATAAATTTAAGAATATATAATCTTCAAGAATAAATTCCAAATAATTCTTTTGTAGATCCATATATGCTATATTTCGTGCTCAAATATAATATATATTAATAATTTATAAATGATCCCAGATAAATTCCAATCAAATCGCCCTCATAATATCTTGTAATATTTTGATAATTATGAAACATAATTTGCAAGAAATTGAAACCAATATTTCTGAAGAAATAACGATTCAGCTCACCACAAAGAGGAACACAGGACAAGTCGGCAATTTTTGTAACTGGAAGAATTCCAAAATGAATTCAATTATTGAGAATCAAGAATTTTGATATATTATCCAAATTTTTGTGGACCATCTTGGGGAAATATGGGAAAATAATGCATGCCTTCGCAATATTTATATTTATATATTTATGTTATTCTAAAAATGAATAAAATATGCCTTCCAAAAAATATGCATAATTTGATCTGAAGGAGATACGTCCGCCCTTGAGAATTTTCAATATATATATTTCTGAAATTTCATTTTCAAAATTAGCTACCAGCACTCTACCATGATTGCACCAAAAAGAATATTTACATCATTTTATTGATTTTTTAATATATATATATATTTTGGAATATATTTCCAAATAGCAATATCATATTCTAGATAATTTTGGAAAATATTGATATATAATAGAATAATTTATATCAAATGGATATTCACGAAAACCATGGTATTGACACACGATTTGAATGTGGCTTGCGATTGGGCACTCAATTCAATCCGGGAAATTAATTGAAAAATCCATGCAGAATTGAAATTTGCAGCGGATCGGCAACGTCGCAGCTTTGAAATAGCATTATATATTTATAATCAGAAATAAATATTAAAAATATCCTTTCATTTATATGAGTCGGTCCTATCTACGATATTTAATATTAATATATAATAACAATCTATCAAGATAATTTCTTCCCATTAATAATCAAGAAATAAATTAGATGAAGGAATTTGCAAAGCTCTATGGATTCTTCAACCTATACGAACCTCTACGGATCTTTTACAATCCTGACGAGCCTTATGGGCCCGGGGCCTTTATAGGCTCTACGGGCCCTTATCTAGGGGCCTTATGGACCGTACGGCCTTCATGGGTCCTCTACGGGCCCTCTACGGGTCCTCTACGGGTCCTCTGCGGGCCCAAAAATCCTCAGGTAATGGGCGACCTAACCCATTAATTTTTTGCCTATATTAAAATCTATATTGTAATTTCGAAATCAATTTTTATTTATTTCAAAAAAATCCATTTAAATAATTTAAAAAATAATTCTCATAATATTATTCAAAATCATATAAATTCCCTAAATCAAATTAATAAATATAATTTCATATAAATTATTTAATAAAAAAAATAATAATAAATCTCAATATTAATAATATACCTATTTTAAAATTTATCAATTAATTTATTTTATTTTTTAATAGAAATTACTATTTTTTTCAAAATAATTATTCAATATTAATTAATTTATATCATTAAAATCCAAATTAATAAATTCAAATAAAAATAGAATAAAATAAATCTATTTCAAATTTAATATTATTTTTATTATATAGTTATTCTTATTTTCTATTTAACAAATAATAATCCAAATAAATTTTATTTATAAATATATATTTTAAAATAAATCAAATTATTTAATTATTAAATATTACAAATTAATATCATTTCAAATAAATATTATTTATTAAATATATTATTTATTAAATATCCAATTATTTTTTAAAAAATATTTAAATTAGAAAAATATATATATATATTATAAAAATAAATATAACAATAATTTAATAATAATTTTATTTATTAATATATAATAATAAAATAAATATTAAATATATCAAATATTTCGAAAAATAATATATTATTATAAATTAATTTTACATTTTAAATATTATTTTTAAATAATTTATAAAATTAAAAAATATTCAATACATATTTAAATATATATTTAAATAAGTAAAAATAGTAATAGTAATTGTAATATATTTATTAATATTTTAGTAATTTAGTAATAGTAATAATCCAAATAAATTTTATTTATAAATATACATTTTAAAATAAATCAAATTATTTAATTATTAAATATTACAATAATATATGTCAATTCATTTCAGAAATTATATAAATGAAATTTATTAGTAGGAAATATATCATGGGACGGAATTTGTTAAAAGATAGAAATGGGTAGTACGACCCATCAAATTGAAATCTGGTATATTCTAAGAAGGAAAATATAATGAAAATATTCATGAATTTGTAGTAATTTCGGAGGAGATCAATTTTTTGCGCCGCTCGGAATTGTCGATCACCTGAAAGAATTGATAAAATAAATGCATGCAATTCAATCGGAAAATAAAACCGATACAACAGATCACTATTGATGCAAAAAAATATTCTTCCTTGACAGTCTCATCTTGACGTATGTTTGCAAGAAGCCGCAACAACTTTACTGCAGGCCTGTTTCCGGTGCAGCAAGTGCTCCGTATCAAAACCCAGTCTTTCATTGTCCCGCTTCCCAGGCTTTCACTGTCCTGCTTGCATCTGCTTGCAGAAAATCGTGATGAAGAAACCCAATAGCTTCAACTGGGGTTTTCAGTTTCCCTCCACAATAGACCTCCAAGGTCTGCAACATCTGTGTGAGTCTGAAGATGTCCAACGACGATCTGCACGGGGTCTTCTATTCCGTGCAAAAAATATAAACCCATTCAAATCCGAACCAACAGCCAGATCACCAAGCCGAATGCGAATGTAAAACAAACCCGTGGCTGCATGTCTTGTCATATCACAGTGGGAACTTGCAGTGCTCAGGTGACTTAAACATACAACGCATCTTTCAGTTTCAAAAAAGGATGGCAAGGTGGCTGTCCTTGATTTTCGGTTCCTCAACTTCTTCATGCTCTGCTCAAGTTTTCTCCACCTGAAAGAACGAAATCATGCAGTTCATTGACAATCAAAATGGACCACCAACGATATTATAAAAACATAATAAAACAATATATATAGATACATAACATATACCTAAAATCATAAAGCATGTTCTTGCTTGACAGTCTCATCTTGACGTATGTTTGCAAGAAGCCACAACAACTTTACTGCAGGCCTGTGTCGGGTGCAGCAAGTGTTCCGCATGGAGACCTAGGCGTTCATTGTCCTGCTTTCAGAAAATGGTGAAGGATCAATTGAAGAGTTCCAACTGGAGTTTTCAGTTCTTCTAGACAAAAACCCTCAACGAAGCAGATCTGTGTCAGAAGATGTCCAACATCTCCCACCTTTTGGGTAGCAAAACTCTGATGGATGATCATCAATCATCATTTTCACCATTCAAATCACTTTAAAGTACTTCAAATAACCACTATCCGGGCCTATCCCACATGTTTGGACCTGCATTCTACTGCCATTTGTTTTAGGAAAGGTTCTCCTGCGTTTCAGCACTGGAGCTTGGCTGCCTGGCAGGTGGTCTACAGTTTCTGAACTTCAGAACCCGATTTCAAGTCTAAACGGCTTTGGCTGAACATCTGCAGGTTTTTTGTTGGCATCAAGTGGCAAGTTTCTTTGAACAACTTCACCATCTACGAATATCTACGATATTTATGGCATGTTATGGCCGTTTGAATTGCGAAACCAGGTTTTACATGATGATCAAACTTTGTGCAAAAACTACCGTACAGTTTTGGACAAAGACAAAACTTCTATGGGAGGGTTCTTTGAAACTTTGATGAGGTTTCCGCACCTCTCAACATGGTGGAATTGCCTACCAATATCTACCAATATATGGCAATTTCCATGGAGAAAATGAATGAACACGGTTGTTTTAAACCATGGGATGGAGGGATTGAGATTTTCATAGACCGAATTGGAACCAAAGGGTTCTGCGGTTCTGCCTGGTGTACTTGATTGTTTCAACTCATCCCAAAAGCAGTCAGATTTTGACGTTCTCACGATGTCCAAGACCTGCAGGAGCTGTGTCCCCAGTCAGCCGCAGCTCAACACTGCCTTGCGGAAGCCTAGAGTTCGCAGCGTGCTTGGCAAGTCAACTCCTTTCAAGCCCTGTTGATATCTCCTNTGTCCCCAGTCAGCCGCAGCTCAACACTGCCTTGCGGAAGCCTAGAGTTCGCAGCGTGCTTGGCAAGTCAACTCCTTTCAAGCCCTGTTGATATCTCCTACCCAAAAAAAGATATTCAAGCTTGTCTGGGAAAATCACTCGCTCCAAGCTCTGGTCAAAGCAATCACCAAAAGTCAACGTTTGAAGACTGGGTGGCAGAGTCACTCCCTCCAAGCTCTGGTTGAAGGAACCNCTGGGTGGCAGGGTCACTCTCTCCAAGTTCTGGTTGAATTTGCTGCCAAAAGTCAACGTTTGAAGACTGGGTGGCAGGGTCACTCGTTCCAAGCTCTGGTTGAAGGAACCACCAAAAGTCAACGTTTGAAGACTGGGTGGCAGCNAATCACTCGCTCCAAGCTCTGGTCAAAGCAATCACCAAAAGTCAACGTTTGAAGACTGGGTGGCAGAGTCACTCCCTCCAAGCTCTGGTTGAAGGAACCACCAAAAGTCAACGTTTGAAGACTGGGTGGCAGGGTCACTCTCTCCAAGTTCTGGTTGAATTTGCTGCCAAAAGTC
>BGPT01001341.1:223729-236729 GCA_003297045.1 Symbiodinium sp. clade C Y103
TGGCATGTATGTGCAGGATAAGGTTGTGGCAGCACTCACAATGCCTTGCTCTTGCAAGGTTTGGTTCAGCAAGAGTGCGGAAGTGCCATGATGCAGGGCCAGCTTTGCACCTCTCTTCGAAGCAAACCTCTTCGAAACCAGTTGTCGAACCTCCCGGCCCAGCATCGAAGGAGAGACATTCAAAAGCAATCCTTCCCCAGTCATGCACTGCACCCGAAGATCAAAAACGTTTGGGCTTCCAGGATCGACTGATCCACCTGCATAGCCCTGCATAACCAGCGACATCTGCCTCACCCAACTGGATGGTTGTCCTTCTGTAAACCGTTGTGAAACCTAAGAATGAAGCTATTGTGCTTTTGACAAATCGGACCAGTGTGGTGACCAGTGTCGAATGCTGTTTGCAAAACATGCTCAAACAAGAAGCAGTGCACTGTGTTGTTTCACCTTAGCTATCCCCCACTCACAACAAACGCTGCGGGGAGTTGTTGCATCCGAAGGAAAGTGTATGAAAACCTCGGTAACCAATCAGAATATGGGAGCCCATTGGATTTTCATGCAATGATGGGTGAAATGGCGATTTGAGGTCTAGGAAGCAACAGGCACCCACCATTCCACAGAACATCCTCATGTAGAATTAAGAACTCCAAGAGACTCTTCTCTTTCAAGGGAGTCTTTTCCCATTTTCCAGCTGAGAATGGCTCCAAATGATCAACCCCCATTCAATATTGATCATTTTAGAGCTAAAATACAAGAAAAGGATCAACTTGGTTGGTCCCTTGGTTGGTCTCTTGGTACCCGGCCCACGGAACGCCATGGGAACCCAACTGCCACCGCCTCGGGCCGCCGCGTCATCAGCTGCGGAACCACAGTTCGCCATCTCTGCCTGGGGATCACACAGGGTCTAATATTTTTCAAGAATCAGTTTAGTAATGATACAAAAATGATGACTATATAATACTATATATATATATATGTATATAATACACATGTGTATTATGTATAATACAAAAAAAGATGAATCTGCAAGATGTATGACTTAAATAATCTATAGCTATTCCACGTTATTCCATTCGTCCCCAATTATCTACTAACAGTAGTTCGTTTTCCCCATCTATGTGATTCAACTTCAAGATATCAAAAATATGATTACTCCTGCAGTCTCTCATCACGTGGCACCTGCTTGTTTTGAGGCTTGGCAGCGCCACTTACGTGTCCTGGCAAGGCGTCACATCAATATACGCTATAGTCGAACAATCTCATGCGAAAAATCCAATACGACATGGGGAGCTAACCCCCAGAAACGGCATACTATCTGGAATCAAGATGAATTAAGCAAGAAAACACGACTACTAACGTGAAGCAATAGACAGAGCAAAACCAGAAACCACCAACACCAACTGGCTGTAAATGGGTCTTATGAAACATGTATAATCAATCCAACATTGGAGGTTTATTCATGGAGACACTGACGCAGGAAAAGGAAAATCCATTGACCCTACTGGGCTGACCCATGTCCTTCGCGAGGTCGTTCAAGGTCTTCCTCATCTTCATCACTTCTAAATGCCATGGCCTCCAAGGCTATCCAAAGCGTGTAGAACTGATTGCACTGCGAAATGCTGAAGCTTGACCCGAATCCCAAAGCTGGTTCCCTGCTTGATCTGAACCTATCATGGAGTATCCTGTTCAATGTTTTTACAATTGGACTTTTGGGGGTAACCTCCCTCATCAACCAGGCTTTGGACCCGAAGCCTGTCTGACTGCACTGCTTCTGGGCGTTCATGGGGAAAGGTTCTCCCGCGTTTCAGCACCGGAGCTAGGCTGCCTGGCAGGTGGTCTACAGTTTCTGAACTTCAGAACCCGATTTCAAGTCTAAACGGCTTTGGCTGAACATCTGCAGGTTTTTTGTTGGCATCAAGTTACTTCCAATTTGTGGCAAGTTTCTTTGAACAACTTCACCATCTACGAATATCTACGATATTTATGGATATTTATGGCATGTTATGGCCATTTGAATTGCGAAACCAGGTTTTACATGATGATCAAACTTTGTGGAAAAACTACCGTACAGTTTTGGACAAAGACAAATCTTCTATCGGAGGGTTCTTTGAAACTTTGATGAGGTTTCCGCACCTCTCAACATGGTGGAATTGCCTACCAATATCTACCAATATATGGCACTTTCCATTGAGAAAATGAATGAATACGATGGTCTTAAACCATGGGATGGAGGGATTGAGATTTTCATAGACCGAATGGGAACCAAAGGGTTCTGCGGTTCCGCCTGTTGTACTTGATTGTTTCAACTCATCCCAAAAGCAGTCAGATTTTGACGTTCTCACGATGTCCAAGACCTGCAGGAGCTATGTCCCCAGTCAGCCGCAGCTCAACACTGCCTTGCGGAAGCCTAGAGTTCGCAGCGTGCTTGGCAAGTCAACTCCTTTCAAGCCCTGTTGATATCTCCTNAATCACTCGCTCCAAGCTCTGGTCAAAGCAATCACCAAAAGTCAACGTTTGAAGACTGGGTGGCAGAGTCACTCCCTCCAAGCTCTGGTTGAAGGAACCTCCAAAAGTCAACGTTTGAAGACTGGGTGGCAGGGGCACTCCCTCAAAGCTCTGGTTAAAGTGATAACCAAAAGTCAACGTTTGAAGACTGGGTGGCAGAGTCACTCGCTCGAAGCTCTGGTTGAAGCAATCACCAAAAGTCAGCGTTTGAAGACTGGATGGCAGGGTCACTCGCTCCAAGCTCTGGTTGAAGAAATGTCCGAGAGTCAACGTTTGAAGACAGGGCGGCAGGGTCACTCGTTCCAAGCTCTGGTTGAAGGAACCACCAAAAGTCAACGTTTGAAGACTGGGTGGCAGGGTCTGGGTGGCAGAGTCACTCGCTCCAAGCTCTGGTTGAAGTTATCACCAAAAGTCAACGCTTGAAGACTGGGTGGCAGGGTCACTCCCATCAAGCTCTGGTTGAAGATACAACCAAGAGTCAACGCTTGAAGACTGGGTGGCAGGGTCACTCGCTCGAAGCTCTGGTTGAAGCGATCACCAAAAGTCAAGGTCTGAAGACTGGGTGGCAGGGTCACTCGCTCCAAGCTCTGGTTGAAGAAAGAACCAAGAGTCAACGTTTGAAGACAGGGCGGCAGGGTCACTCGTTCCAAGCTCTGGTTGAAGGAACCACCAAAAGTCAACGTTTGAAGACTGGGTGGCAGGGTCNTGAAGACAGGGCGGCAGGGTCACTCGTTCCAAGCTCTGGTTGAAGGAACCACCAAAAGTCAACGTTTGAAGACTGGGTGGCAGGGTCACTCGCTCGAAGCTCTGGTTGAAGTCATTACCACAAGTCAACGATTGAAGACTGGGTGGCAGGGTCACTCGCTCGAAGCTCTGGTTGAAGCCAACACCAAAAGTCAACAATTGAAGACTGGGTGGCAGGGTCACTCGCTCCAAGCTCTGGTCAAAGCAACCACCAAAAGTCAACGCTTGAAGACTGGGTGGCAGGGTCACTCTCTCCAAGCTCTGGTTGAAGAAACCACCAAAAGTCAACGATTGAAGACTGGGTGGCAGGGTCACTCGCTCCAAGCTCTGGTTGAAGCCATCACCAAAAGTCAACGCTTGAAGACTGGGTGGCAGGGTCACTCGTTCCAAGCTCTGGTTGAAGGAACCACCAAAAGTCAACGTTTGAAGTCCGCTTGGCAANACCAAAAGTCAACGCTTGAAGACTGGGTGGCAGGGTCACTCGTTCCAAGCTCTGGTTGAAGGAACCACCAAAAGTCAACGTTTGAAGTCCGCTTGGCAAGTGCATGTCACGCAGATGAATGGAGTCGAACTCAATGGTCAAGCTTTCAAGGCTTTCGGGAAGATAATGCATGTACTGTCCCCGTGTCTTCAATGTTAGACTTGTTAGTCCTTCCAATGCAAATTCTTCCTCAGGGGTTGCCAGTTCTTCAATAAAACACCATGCATCGTAAAGGTTTGCTGGCATGTATGTGCAGGATAAGGTTGTGGCAGCACTCACAATGCCTTGCTCTTGCAAGGTTTGGTTCAGCAAGAGTGCGGAAGTGCCATGATGCAGGGCNTGGCATGTATGTGCAGGATAAGGTTGTGGCAGCACTCACAATGCCTTGCTCTTGCAAGGTTTGGTTCAGCAAGAGTGCGGAAGTGCCATGATGCAGGGCGAGCTTTGCACCTCTCTTCGAAGCAAACCTCTTCGAACCCAGTTGTTGAACCTCCCGGCCCAGCATCGAAGGAGAGACATTCAAAAGCAATCCTTCCCCAGTCATGCTCAGCACCCGAAGATCAAAAACGTTTGGGCTTCCAGGATCGACTGATCCACCTGCATAGCCCTTAACCAGCGACATCTGCCTCACCCAACTGGATGGTTGTCCTTCTGTATCTTCTGTAAACCGTTGTGAAACCTAAGAATGAAGCTATGATGCTTTTGACAAATTGGACCAGTGTGGTGACCAGTGTCCAATGCTGTTGCAAAACATGCTCAAACAAGAAGCAGTGCACTGTGTTGCTTCATCTTAGCTATCTCCCACTCACAACAAACGCTGCGGGGAGTTGCTGCATCCGAAGGAAACTGTATGAAAACCTCGGTAACCAATCAGAATATGGGAGCCCATTGGATTTTCATGCATGGGTGAGTCATAGCGATTTCAGGTCCATCGAACGGAAGCAACAGGCACCGACCATTCCATAGAACATCCTCATGTAGAATTAAGAGCTGTAAGAGACTCTTCTCTTTCAAGGGAGGAGTCGGACCATTTTCCGACAACCAGCTGAGAATGGCTCCAAATTATCAAACCCCATTCAAAATTGATATGTGTTTAAAAAAAAATACAAGAAAAGGATCAACTTGGTTGGTCCCTTGAAGTCTCTTGGCACCAGGTGGCCCAGTTCTCCATTTCATGTTCCCAACTGCTGCCACCGCCTCGGGCGTTGCGATCGCCGCTTCATCATCAGCTACTGCTTCCACAGCACCATCAATCTCTGCCTGACATGGGGATCACACAGGGTCTAATAGTGTTCAAGAATCAGTTTAGTAATGATACCTACTACTAGTACAGTATTTCATTTTTCCCCATCTATATGATTCAACTTCAAGATATCAAAAATATGATTAGTCCTGCAGTCTCTCATTACGTGGCACCTGCTTGTTTTGAGGCTCGGCAGCGCCACCTACGTGTCCTGGCAGAAACGGCATACTATCTGGAATCAAGATGAATTCAGCAACAAAACACGACTAACGTGAAGCAATAGACGGAGCAAAACAAGAAACCACCAACACCAACTGGCTGTAAATGGGTGTTCTGAAACATGTATAATCAATCCAACATTGGAGGTTTATCCATGGAGACACTGACGCAGGAAAAGGAAAATCCATTGACCCTACTGGGCTGACCCATGTCCTTTGCCAGGTCGTTCAAGGTCTTCCTCATCTTCATCACTTCTAAATGCCATGGCCTCCAAGGCTATCAATCCAAAGCTTGTAGAACTGATTGCACTTCTTGCGAAATGCTGAAGCTTGACCCGAATCCCAAAGCTGGTTCCCTGCTTGATCTGAACCTATCATGGAGTATCCTGTTCAATGTTTTTTCAATTGGAGTGTATCACTTTTGGGGGTGACCTCCCTCATCACCCAGGCTTTGGACCCAAAGCCTGTCTGACTGCGTTGCTTCTGAGCGTTCATTCACCTGAAGACGCGATGATTCATGAGCAAAGTGAGGAAATCCGAATGACATTTCTTAAATTTTCTTAACATGCCTCATCCAAGGTCCATGTCCATGGCAAGATCTACCCAACCGTGTTCCATTCAAAATCCCCAACATTTTGTTTCGTGCACCTTTACGGCCACCCTCCCTACGGTTTCCAACACCCTTCCACCCTTCCCATGGCTTCCAACATCGCCTGTGATCCGCCGTCGGACTCCTGTGCCATCAGCTGCGACCAGCAAAACAACATGGACTGAATTGCCATGAATAATGTCAGCCTCCGAGTAATAGACCCTGGTTGATGAATTAGATGGCAGCCCACCACCCACCACTTTCCGGACCATTTTTGTATATTGTGATCATTCAAATCGAAAAAAACACAAAAATCAGCCAAGTCTTACCCCATGATTTGAGTCATACCATCTCCATACAACCCTGGATGAAACTGCCAATTCCGGGCCGTAGCCGTCCTTCACCGCTTGAAGTTCTGCCTGCAGCATGCAGAGTCCACCACTTCTGAGAATCCACAGTGGCCCACGATCCGCGTCACAACAACTGGAAAAACTCTAAGAAATATCTTTGAACTTTGAGGAAAATAGTCATGTGGTAAATCCAGTGTCATAAACTGCTAATCCCCAAAATCAGGATTCGCAAATGACTGGTATGAATGTAATCATCCCCAAATGGGATTTGTTTGTGGCATTGGGTTTCCCACTTTCCACCTCATTTTCAGATGGTCTATCACCTCTAATCCACTTTTTACATGGTGTATAATATATTTCGACTAGTATATGATGCAGTATATGTATTGTATGTTCTATATTATGAATAGGGGTCCTCTGCTCTGGGTGCCCCTCACCAGTAGGGCCATGGCTTCATGGTCACCCACACTCGAGCTGCGCCTAGCCATGGGAGCGTTGTTGGCCCTTAAACAGGGAATCAATTTGGATGGTTTAGCTATCTTTGCTGAAAATTGTTGGGGATATTTGGGTCTTCATCCCCCCTCCGGAAATTGGAATTGAAAGAAATTGGAAATGCTTTGATGTGCTTTGAATCCTATTCCACTTTCAAGAACTGCCACATCGGCCGGCCGTGGCCATGTGGCCTTCCGTGCATTCTATCCATCAGGGTCATCTCCAAGCAACTTTCCATGACAGAGACGTAGGTAAAATTCGGTAAAATGGTGATCGTAGCTGGGGTATATCCCATTAGAGCCCACTTGCAAGGGGATTTGTCATAAATACATCGGCTTCGAAGCTACTGATTTCAGAGATGCCGAAGTTGCAAGGCTGGTCAAAATCCAGCTGTATAATCCCACGAGTTGGGTACAATGACTGGGGTTCCATGTGGTCATCATGGCGAAATCATGGCGAAATCCCGAACTTTGACCATAAACCAATTCAACGAATCAACGGTGGAGAAATTCGCCAGCCCATTCCCGCGAATTCACAAAGATCGCCAACTCAGCAAAGCCAGGAGTATGTTGCGGTGCTGGACCATTCAATTTTGGGGATGTCCAAAGTTATAAAATCGATGCAAAATCAAGATCTTCCGAGTAGATTCCCCAAATAGTGGATGGATGAACTACCATGGATGAACCATTTCCAATAGAATACCCTCTGGTAAACTAACAGTTCGCTATTGAAAATGGCCGATTTAGAGTGGATTTTCCCATTAAACATGGTGATTTTCCATAGTTAAACGTTAGTTTACCAGAGGGTACTCTCAAAATCACCAGCAAATCCAACGCAAATTCCTGGGGCCAGCCACCGGGCCCCCGGCACCTGGCAGTTTTTGCACTTCGTCCGCCTGCGCACGGCTGGAAGGAACTCAACCAAACAGAATGACCTCTCCACATCCCTCAGATAAATCATGATAAATCCATGTCTGACTTAAATTCAGGGTATAATATGGTATATAATTGTTTCTCCTCAACTTACATGAAAAATCCATTAAACAAATATTAAAATCTTCATGGCTTTGTCAAATACGTTGTACCACGGAACATCAGCGGATCCAGCGGTGCTGCCTCTGAGCTCCAGCATTAGCGCCGCGGCGTCTGCATCGACGTCACAGGTGTCCTTCTCTTCCTGCAGATCCTGAAGCCCTGCGGTACACCCGAGGCATCCGGCGCTGGAACGGTGGATTTTTTGGTTGAAATCGGTTGAAATCTGTTGAAATCCATGGATCACATCGGAAATAATTACTATGAAATACATTGGAATACACTTAGATTAACAATTAGATCTACACGTATCGCAAGCAGCACCTGTCTTTTTTCTCAAAAGACCTGTACCTACCTTTTTGTCCATTCAGAGTTCACACTTCCATACATTTCCGCCTTGTCGGATGGCAATGGCAGTTGCCTCAATGGCTGAAATTTCCTCCAGTTCCTTCTCCAAGTTCTTCCGCTTCCACGCAGGTTGATGAGTCTCCTCCTCCGGCATCGACTCCAGGGGCTGCTCGGGGAGGACGTGGTCGTCCCGGGGAAGGTCAGGGCTCTTAGAGCTCCTGGCAGAGGTCGATGTTTTCGGTGCCTCACTGTATTGAAACTGGGATGTTCACCTGAACTTCGTACATTCCCTGCGTCGAAATTCGGGGTCCTCATGGGTTGCCAGTTCATCATATTCATCCCAAGCTTCCGCTGAGTAGAGCAACAACCATCATTTCTATACAAGGATGTCTACAAGTTCTACCTTTGTATTTGCAGTTTGACTGAGGATGGATCAAAACTACCCTGGTCACCTTCTGTTCACATCAAAAAAAATGAAAAGTGCGTGTTCATCCCAGTGTTCAGATTGGACACTCATGGGTTTGGCCCATACCCTCATGACATCACATAACCAAGGGATATTCACAATCTGTCTGGGCAAAATCGTCATAAATCGTCTCCCTTCTTTGTTGGTAAACCCGGGTTACCAAATGGAAACACCCCCAGGAAGCTCCTGGCCCTGGCCGCCCTGGCCCTTCGGCCGTCACTCTTCAGCTCGGGCTCGTCCTCCGCCGCCCAAGCCTCGACGGCCTTGAAGCGCCCAGTGGGTCCCGCGGATCTCGCGGATGCCGCAGCGCTGTGGAAGGTGGGCGGCTGGGAGGGAAGCGACTTGGCGACCTCGGTCGGAGGCAGTTCTCTGGTGAATTGCTGGGTTCACAGAAAACATGTAGAAATGTGTATAATATAAAGATCTTATAACAATATTCTAAAACATTCTATTAGATATGTATAGCTGTGTAACTGTATATATAACTAAACATTATTTCAACAACCATGACAACTGCAGACATCTAATTCGATGTCAAAAAAATCTAAGTCTATAAATGGCGGTTAAACCCCCACAGAGTGAGATTTGACCAACGAACGCAAGGGATTTGCACTTTAGGTCAAGAAACAACAGCAAACATGACAATGGGATAAATGTGTGAAACAATGTAAACAATATTCTCCAATTATCCAATTAGATAATAGATATGTAAAAAACCACCTGAGTCTGTAAATGAGAATTTCACCAACACACATGAAGATTCAACTGACTTAATTTCACCCAAAAACTTGGGATTTGCCCTCTGTGTAAGTAAACAATATAGTAAACATGACAATGGCAGAGAAAACACAAAACGAAGAAGATTTTGAAGGAAACAACATATAAACAGCATTTGAACAATTATGAAAGAAACATCTACTTTGATGTTGATCAGTTTCCCCATTACAAATATCTAGAAATAGCAATCAACTGGGGGCTGGGTGCTGCCCAGCCACGGGAGCTGCTCTCGTCTGCGACGTCTGCGACGGCGTTGGCGCTGCCAGCACCGCTGACGGGGCACAAAAGCTGGAGGCCACTGAAGCCTGGCGCGGGGGCCCTGACGTGGCTTGAACATCGATTTCTATTGGTCAAATTGAGGATTTGATTTACCTCGGAATTTCTCGCAATTTTCCTGGGGAAATGAACATGAGATTTGAGTTTAAACCAAAATCATAGCATGCAGTTCCATATTTTGAGACCGACCCGAACGGGAGAACCAAGGTTTTCTGGGGGTCACAAGCTGCCAGCAATGTGAAGGACCTCGAAATGTTTGCTACTCGTCCCTGGCAACAGGATCATCAGCACTTTCTCTCAGATCTGCGGCATGTGCCATGACCCAGTCAGCTGCAACTCAACACTGCCTTTCGCCAGCCTAGAGTTTTCAAGCTGCCCGGAAAAACAACTCCTTCCAAATCAGGCTCAAAGCCAGCACCAAAATTAAGATTTTCAAGCCAGCACCACCCAAAAGTCAAGGTCTGAAGACTGGGTGGCAGGATCACTCCTTCCAAGCTCTGGTTGAATTTGCTGCCAAAAGTCAAGGTCTGAAGACTGGGTGGCAGGGTCACTCGCTACCAAAAGTCAACGTTTGAAGACTGGGTGGCAGGGTCACTCCCTCCAAGCTCTGGTTGAAGTCAACCCCAAGAGTCAACGTTTGAAGACTGGGTGGCAGCGTCACTCGCTCCAAGCTCTGGTTGAAGAAAGAACCAAGAGTCAACGCTTGAAGATTGGGTGGCAGGGTCACTCTCTTCAAGCTCTGATTGCACTTAATACAAAAAGTGTGAAGACTGGGTGGTAGGGTCACTCGGTCCAAGCTCTGGTCGAAGCACTCACCAATAGTCAACGTTTGAAGACTGGATGGCAGGGTCACTCCTTCCAAATTTTGGTTGAAGCAATGACCAAAGGTCAACGTCTGAAGACTGGGTGGCAGGGTCACTCTCTCCAAGCTCTGATTGCACTTGATACAAAAAGTGTGAAGACTGGGTGGTAGGGTCACTCGGTCCAAGCTCTGGTCGAAGCACTCACCAAGAGTCAAAGTTTGAAGACTGGGTGGCAGAACCACTCTCTCCAAGCTCTGATTGAAGCCACGACCAAAAGTCAAAGCTTGAAGACTGGGTGGCAGGGTCACTCGCTCCAAGCTTTGGTTGAAGTCATGACCAAAAGTCAACGTTTGAAGACTTGGTGGCAGCGTCACTCGCTCCAAGCTCTGGTTGAAGTCATCTCCAAAAGTCAACATTTGAAGACTGGGTGGCAGAGTCACTCGCTCCAAGCTCTGGTTGAAGTCATTCCCAAAAGTCAACATTTGAAGACTGGGTGGCAGAGTCACTCCCTCCAAGCTCTGGTTGTACTTGCTGCCAAAAGTCAACGTCTGAAGACTGGGTGGCAGGGTCACTCTCTCCAAGCTCTGATTGAGGGTCACTCGCTCCAAGCTCTGGTCAAAGTCATGTCCAAACCTCAATGTTTGAAGACTCGGCGGCAGGATCACTCCTTCCAAGCTCTGGTTGAACCACCGGCCAAACGTCAGCGTTTGAAGACTGGGCGGCAGGGTCACTCCTTCCAAACTCTGGTCGAAGTCATCACCAAAAGTCAACGTTTGAAGACTGGGTGGCAGGGTCACTCCCTCCAAGCTCTGGTTGAAGNACCAAAAGTCAACGTTTGAAGACTGGGTGGCAGGGTCACTCCCTCCAAGCTCTGGTTGAAGTCAACCCCAAGAGTCAACGTTTGAAGACTGGGTGGCAGGGTCACTCCTTCCAAACTCTGGTCGAAGGCATCACCAAAAGTCAACGTTTGAAGACTGGGTGGCAGGGTCACTCCCTCCAAGCTCTGGTTGAAGTCAACCCCAAGTCAGTTGCAAACTTCTGACCCACGCAGGGTCACTCCCTCCAAGCTCTGGTTGAAGTCAACCCCAAGAGTCAACGTTTGAAGACTGGGTGGCAGAGTCACTCGCTCCAAGCTCTGGTTGAAGGAACCACCAAAAGTCAACGCTTGAAGACTGGGTGACAGAGTCACTCGCTCCAAGTTCTGGTTGAAGGAACCACCAAAAGTCAATGTTTGAAGTCCGCTTGGCAAGTGCATGTCACGCAGGCCTTGAATAGGGTCGAAATCAACTGTCAAGTGTTCAAGGCTTTTGGGGAGATGATGCAAAGATTGCCCCGGCATCTTCAAGGATAGATGTGTTAGTCCTTCCAATGCAAATTCTTCCTCAGGGGTTGCTAGTTCTTGAATGAAACACCATGCATGATAAAGGTTTGCTGGCATGTAAGTGCAGGATAAGGTTGTGGCACCACTCACAATGCCTTGCTCTTGCAAGGTTTGGTCCAGCACTAGTGCTGAAGTGCCATGATGCAGAGCGAGCTTTGCGCCTCTCTTCGAAGCAAACCTCTTCGAAACCATTTGTCGAACATGCCGGCCCAGCATCGAAGGAGAGACATTCAAAAGCAATCCTTCCCCAGTCATGCACTGCACCCGAAGATCAAAATGGTTTGAGCTACCAGGATCGACTGATCCACCTGCATAGCCCTGCATAACCAGCGACATCTGCCTCACCCAACTGGATGGATGTCCTTCTGTAAACTGTTGTGGAACGTAAGAATGAAGCTTCGCTTTTATCAAATTTGACCAGTGCAGCCACTATAACTATCAAATGATATCAAGTGCTTGTTTGGTGTCCTGCGTCCAATGCTGTTTTTCAAGCATGCCCAAATTTGCTGTTCGAGCTGTTGTTAGAAGAATTAGACCCTGTGCACTGTGTGTTTGATCTTGGCTATCCCCACTTGCAAGACAGGCTACGGAGAGTTGCCGCAGGCTGAAATTCCTTAAACCGTCCCAGCGAAGATACAAAAAACCCTACGAGTACTAGCCAATCAGAACCCGATTTCGTGGGATTTTCATACAATGGGCGCAGATCCCGGTTTTGATGAACCAGGTGAAATAACCTGATCTGGTTTGCATGAACTAAAATGAGGCGCATCTAGAAGTAGCAGGCGCCCTTGAATCCGTAGAACATCCCCATGTTGAACTGTTGAACTGAGAACTGCAGGAGACGCGTCCAAACACCAAAGGAGCTTCTGTTTGAAGGGTACACCCATTGGGAAATGGCTCAAAATTATCAACCCCCAAAGATAGATACATACCAAAAATGAACAATTTTGTGGGTTTGTTGAGGTCCCTTGATACCTATGGTTGACCTACTGTATACCGTTGTCTTGTTCCCAACCTCCCTGCTGCTACTGCCTCAGGTGGTGCTATCGCCGCTTCATCAGCTGCTTCCACAGCACCATCAGTCTCTGCCTGACGCAGGGACCACATCGGGCCATCAGCAGCCACGGACAGCGGCTGGTTCAGGGCAAATACTTGGGGATGCGGGGGTGCAGTTTGGTTCGTGATAAAATAGATATAACATGGTACCAGTAGTACCGCACAAGGCGGTGGCGGAAGTTTCAGGAATAGCAAACTATAGGAAAGGTGAGTTGCTGTGAATGATGGATGGCAGAGCGAACC
>BGPT01001341.1:237050-255284 GCA_003297045.1 Symbiodinium sp. clade C Y103
GGAAAAACACAGTGTTTCGCGACTTTCCTACCTTTTCGCGCACCTGCATCTCTTCTCTTCTGACTTTCTCATCTCTTATCTTCTCTCTTCTGACTATCTCATCTCTGATCTTCTCACTTCTGACTTTTCTCACCTCTGCTTTTCAACTGTCCATATTGTCGGAAGTTTCACTTCTAAACTTCCTTCGATNTGACTATCTCATCTCTGATCTTCTCACTTCTGACTTTTCTCACCTCTGCTTTTCAACTGTCCATATTGTCGGAAGTTTCACTTCTAAACTTCCTTCGATAACGATGGCAATTACACCCATAAGTTGAGATAGAACCCCGATATTGGTTGCATATCCAATTACATAAGTGGAACTTGGCCATAAGTTGGGGCTACACACCCGATTTAGAGACAAAACCCATACAACCATGATCCAAAATATTGTTTTTTAAAGGCCCCTTTTGAAAGCTGAATTCCCCTGTTCCAAGGGAATGCTCCTTATGATGAGTTTGATGAGCTGGGGAATATGAACTATATAATCCATATTTACATATTATAGATATATATATATATATTATAAGTTATATAAACGTATCATATATGGATGTGATTTCCCATTACATCCCCAGTGAAATCCAGTTCCGCCTTGGTGGGTGCCAGATCCGCCAGATAGAGTCGGAGTTCATCGCCATCGATGGCGCCCAGGGGCATGGCCAGAACCGCAGGGGGCAAACCGACCTGCTGGGAGCGGGACAGTTAGAGGTCCATGACAAGGTGCATCCTAACCTCAATGGATTGGTTTAATTGTAGGTAGAAACATACATAAATACTATGAAAACCATGTTTTTTTTTCCAGCAGTTCTTAGGGGTTCTCCAGGTTGTTCCCCTGAACCGCATATAATTGTAGTTTTGCGGGAAAAAACACATGTTGGTTTCACCCCCTACAGATACTATGGACTGCAGTTATTCCGAGTGGATAAATTCAGCTCTCAGCTCTGTTGGGGACAAGTTGAACCATTCTTCACCCGAAATTCCTGGAAGAAGATAATAGGGGAACCCTCTGGACAGAATACTCTATGAAGGCATCAAGAAAAGTATGTTCGGCATCGCAAAACACCAACTAACTAGACATAACTAGACCTATAAGCCTCCAAAGAAGTGGGGTGAATAGGAGCACCATCCAGGCCACAAAAGTGCTGCCGTCGCCAGGACGGTCCAGCAGGCCTCATCGAAGTCATCGCTGGAATCGTCTGCTGGGACCTTCCAGCATTGCGACAGCAATGTATCTGATCCATCCGAGTTGGTTTACAGGGCTTCCCTTGCAGATCTTGTAGATCTTGTAGATCCATCCCCAGTGAATTAATCGGCTTTATGTCCTCAAACGCGAAGGGTCAGGCCATTGAAATGTGGAAGAAGCGATACCGCCAAAGGGGTTGCCGGAAAGAGGCTTCGGATGCTGTGTAATTTACACAACCTCAAAGCAGCCAAACTAACTCAAATACTGTGTTTATATGTGTCTATTCAAATACTGACTGGATTGGTTTAAGGGAAAATTTACAGGAAACCTCTATATTTGATGGGGAAAACCATGGTGTCCTGTAAATGTTCCCATTAACCAATCTAGTGAAATACAAACCTACTTGAATATCCATGATTGATCCAAATGATTGATCCTTGTGTTCCCAGATCCACAACCACCACGGCCCAGGTGGCCGAACCTCAAGGAGATCCAGCAGCTCATCCACTGAAACGGCTGGAGCCTGTTGTTCAGTGGTTCCATGTTGTGAGATATGTGGTAAGCAATGGGTTGATAATGGGTTAATGGGATAAGAACTGATTCATAATGGTTCATGAAATAGGTCTATTTTAGGAGAACATATCCATTTTGGGGGGATTAGGAAGATATTTATGAAGCGTCCTAGAGAATACGATCACCATCTGAGATCTCAGCTTCGATTTTTGATATCCGTTCCAAATAGGGAGTGTAAAAAAGCGGCGTGAAACAACTGAGCAGTTGGGAGGTTGTATGCCAGCTTGTACCTCTATTCCAAACTGTCGACTAGATGTTGATTGAAAGTATCCATCCATCCATCCATCCATCCATCCATCCATCCATCCATCCATCTATATATAATATACATATGTAAGAATCTCTCGCAACATTGTATAGAACCCCCAATCCATCGAACGTCTACCAACAACGGTGACTGGTCTTTCACCCTGGATGTCATTGGGGATCATGCCAGGATGGAAACAGATGGAAACTGGAGGACTCAAAAACATTCGAAAACAAGCCATCAGCGATTTTGGTCCCACTCAACAACGCGGTTTATCAATGAGTTTACTGCGTTTTCAGCCGGCAAAAGCCCGTCATTTTTGAGATTATACTCCACCAGTTTTGTTAGTTGACTGAATTGACTCCTACCATTTACCATCCACGGTTGAGATGTCAACGGGTTTCCCATATTTTAAGGGCCATAATTTGAGTGCCCGTCACCTTTGTGTTCCCAATTCCTCGTGGTAAATCCCAATTTCTGCTGATAAACCTCTAGTTTTGATGGTCAACTCCAATTTGTTGATGGTTATATTCCGCTTTTCTTGCTGGTTAAATGGTTAAACATGTTAAACCTCGAGGTTTGGCTTAAAATGGCGGCAGGTCATAGCAACACTTGCTACGCCTCGCTGACTTCGGATGCTTTGGCTTGAGCTTTTGCCGCCAGCTCCGCCATTTCCTGACCCCGGGTGGAAGTTTGCCGGGCCCGGGGAAACCCCCCAGGCCAGGCATGGCCGGGAAAGGTCACTTTCCATGGCCAGGCTTAGTGTGGAGGGTCCCATGGAAGGCACCTCCAAAGAGAAACATGGCGTGGAAAATCCCAAAGTCGCAACGGTCCTTGTCTTCCTCCGTCATCGTCATGGTGTCCTGGCCATGGTAGACCCGGAGATTTCGGGGGTTAAACAATGACTGTTCTCTGTAGATTTGTTTCTGTTAAACCAGCTAAACCAACCCAAAGATTGGAGGCTGCAGTGGTGTCCCAACTTGATATTGATGTTGATGTTGTTCCAAGGTTCACCCGGCCAACCCGGGCACCTCCAAAGCATCTGCCAAGCCCAAGTCTTGCAACCTGAGGCGTCATGATCTTGAAGTCTTGGCCAGGCTGTACTGAAAAAACCCGAGAAGTAATTACTCAGGGAAACCTTCAATGTTACCTTTTCAAAAGATAACATATCTCGAAGTCTTGCCCACATCAAGTAGTGAAAATCAGCCGGTAGGGGTAGCATCCCCACTAGTTTTGTCGGAATTTAACGCTTTAACTGATTATTTGATGTTTGGGATGTTTATTGAGATGATGACAATGGGATAAATGGGCTGAAATATTGCAATGGGAGTATTGAGATGATGACATTGGGATGATTTTCTTGTGCTTTTCTTGCCGCTAGAAAAATACGACAAAAATCATGGGATGGCAATCTGGTCGAATTGGATCCACTGACTGTTTTTATGTTTTATTTTGGGACCACTTCCCATAACCAGTGGGATGCCCATGGCACTTCACTTTGCATCTCACCAGGGAGTCGTTTCCCATCAATTTGCATATAGTCGTGTCCCATCAACCAAGGATTATCTCCTATCATACATTCTAGTTATTTCCCATCAAACAACAGCCATTTCCCATCAAGCATGGTAGTTATTTGATAACAAAAAAAAGGTTTTTGAATCAATGCACATGGTTCCTGTCAAAACAAAGGTAGTTAGTTATTTCCAATCAATACATACTTTTCCACATCAAACATAGGCGGTTTTTCTCCATCTTTCACATAAGACCCTCCCACAGCTGGGCCAAACAGCTTGCGTCGCCGTTTTTGGGGCACCTGCCATGCGTGAATTTGGGGAATCCATGGCCATCATTTTTTGATCCCGGGATGGATTGATGGCCATCCCAAAAAAAAAACGAATGCAACTTAGGGGGTAGGGATCGTCCAATCACTCATATTTTCTGGTTGAATTTTGTTCAAAAAAAAATGCTGCCTGGTTTCCCTCTGCTTTTTCCGTGGTTTGTTAAGTCGCACCTCCTCAGCCAATTTCGTTGCTTCGCTGGATGCTTCGCCTGGCGCAAACTCCAAGGATGAGAGCTTGCCCACATCTTGACTCATACTCAAATCAGCCTCATTTGACATGTTACCCACCAAAAAAAAAGACAGAAACGACATTTACCACCATTTGCCATTATGTTGGCAGGAGTTCACCTTTTTTCACGTTGAACTTTTCTATCTCTTAGCGGGTTGCTACACTATCAGCAGGTGACACGCAATGCAGCGTCGCAGCCTTCCTTCTGAACTTTCGGTTCTTCAGGCCTCAACGACTTGCAACGTGGCAACATGTGGCGCGGTTCTGAGTCAAGATTGGATCCCCAAAATTTGGACGAAAACAAACGTCGATGAGACATCTTTGATACTTGACAAAGGGGAACTTCATTGTGAAGGGTCTCCCAAAATGACTTCGTCGCCCCACCAGGGTTGCAAGCGCAGCTCGCCCCTTGGATTCCCAACTCCACCAGGGTTGACAGACCCAGTTTCTCCAACCGACCTGGCCCGGATGCCTGGTGGACCTTGTTGGAACGATGTTTGGAAGCGATCTCATAAAAGCATAAATCCTTTGTTATTGAATGGTGTTTCATGGTTGTCTTATGGTAATTCACGGTTATTATTATGAAATCATCCATGGTCAGACCATATCTATGGTTATTCATGGAAGTTCACTGGTTATTTAAGGGATAATTATGCTTTTTTGTGGGATATTGATGGTTGTTTATGGTTACTTATTATCCCATGTTTCACCAACCCAGCTAGACTATGGGGATACAATGAAACTAGCCACACTCAGATTTTATTGAAACTGGCCATACTATCCCAAGTGGAAATACAAGAACTTTGGTGCCCACTTGATTTCCCGTCAAAATCGAGCTGGGACTCGGCGGCGAGGGGCGCCTTTCTTTGGAGGCTCCTCAGCGACGCCAACCTCTGCGGAAGCGCGACGCCACAGGAGCAACAAAAAGCTTTACAGCTTCCAGTATTTCACCATGAACCTCTGGGGATTGAACCATCAAACATGGGGATATTTCATGGGATTTATGTCAGTGTCCTTGTGTTGTTTTCCCCCATGTGATGATGTTCACTAAAAATGTCTGGCTCAGACCCTTCATTCCTATACGAAATTGATTGGGTCCCCGTCCCTCTTGGTTGGTTTTGTTTGTGTTTTGGTGACGTGATTGTTCACAGTTGTTCTGTTTCTACCTGTTGCATGGTTTGTCCATGATACTTGCCTGTTTCTATCCCCACTTTTGTTGGTTGTCTTCAATTTTGTTCCATCGTGACTTGGGTGTCTCAGCCATCTTCTGAAACCCACTTGTGAAGCATGTGACAACTGGGTTCCAGTTGTATCTCTGCGTATATGGGACCAGTCGCAGAATAAACGGGGTTCAACACTAGGGCATCAACTTCAACTTAGTAACTAATTAATTGCGGTTCTGATCTATATACCACATTTTGGATACCCTCTTGTAGTTGAACCTAGCAATAGAAAGTCTCATGTGTTTATGATTGCCAGAGGGTAAGTCCCCATTTTGATTGGCTACACCAAATGTCTTTTGCTTCTGAACTTCGCATGCTTTTCAGATTTACCAATTCAGTCAGATTGCCAGGGTATATTAACTACCAGTTCACTAAAACATATCCGATTTCTGCCAGTTGCAGTTTTTGCACCCATTTAACTTTAAGTACCAGTCAATGCATTTCTACCAAAGGATATTACACCCCACTTTGGTTGATTAAACAGCCCCATAGTGATTTGTTATCCAGCTTTTCTTCAAGATATTTGTGTTGTACCATTTGAATCATCAAACCATAGATCATTAAATTATTAGGGTAGTTAGATTACAGTTCAATCAAGCCCCATGTCTGTTGCTTCAACTACGCTTAACTACTAGTTCAATCATCAAAGATCATCTGTGGAACCCTCGTATGTCAAGGTCCTTGGCTCGCCGTTTTTTGATGGGGAATATGGACACAGCCGTAGCTCCTACCAGCTCCACATCCCATTGTATATATATATATATATGCATATGTATCATACATATATATGCACTGTATATATATATATGTAATTGTATAATATATGAATGAATCATCAACCAATGCAACCCCTAATAAGATGCAGAAAGGTTCAACTTACTACTTGGAGGTGTCCTAAAATGGTGGTACCCCCAAATCATTCTAAATTCGAACATTCTTGTATTGAAGCCTATGGCAAACGAGAGCTAAATTGACGCACATAAATTTGCTAACTCTTCAGTACTGGGGGATTAGAAGGAAATAGTATTCATGGTGTTTATAAACCAACAAACATCACTTCAGGGCCCTCACATTGTATGTTTTGAGAGTAGTTTAACAATATCGCGACATGAATCTTGTGGGAAGAAAAATTCTCGGATGGATACCCAACTTGATACCTGGCTATGCTGAAAATGGATCCCCAACCGTCCAGCCAGCCTCGGGGGCGGGAGGTGCCACTGGAGGATCCAAGCCCAAGGCAGCTCCCAGACCCAAGGCACGAAGCCTCGTGGGCTTTGAAAGGGGAAAAACCTGGGGAAGTGGTGAAAAATATTGAAAACAGGGTGAAAGATTGGGATAAAATGAGAAATAATTAAGGGAAAAAAGTGGATAAAATATGGTAAACCGATGAAATCATGGCAAAAGTAATGAACGATTTAGGAAAATGATGAAAACATGGTGAAAAATTGGAAAAACAAATCAAAAAAGATCGAAGACATGTTAAAGCAAGATGAAACAAATGACGGAAGAATGGTTGAAAAAATAAATGAAACAATCCAAGAGAATGAAAGCACCTGGAAGTTTGTTTGAGAATTGGATCATCCAAAGAACATGATCGAACACATTAAAATTGGGGGATGTATCCCATCGCTCAGGATTACTAGATGTGGTGCTGTTGCTCAAGTATGTTGTGACCATTTGAAATCTTATTGTTTTACTGCTTGTCCTTTTGGTACCATGTTTTTGAGAGCTTCCCCTGTCCTGTGCCAAAGACGTCAAAACTCAAGCAACTGGACCCGTGGGTGATTCCTTTAGAACAATGCCTGGTTAGACTGTACTTTCAGGTGTAGGCCTTGTGGTCATTCCCCAACTCGCGAATCAGGATCACAAGGATGGAAATTCTGCAAGTATAGATGTAGAATCCCTCATTTCCTGTGAGGCTATCAGTTACCATGATTAGCTTGGAGCTACAACCCCCCCGGTGCAGCGATTTTAAGTGCCATTTTGGATCTGCGCTTGAGCCCACAGCTATCCATTGATGAACCAGCCCAAAAAAATGTCCTTGGGGACCAGCATTCCATTTCAGGATGCAAAACTTCAGACAGGTGTCCTTGAAATCACATGGTCTCCCATTCGAAGAGTGGTTGAAAGCCACCAGGATTGCTGGTTCTATCACCATTTGTTGGTCTACTCATTTGAGAAAGCACCAAACACAGGCCCCTGCTGTACTTTTTGGCATCTCACCCGCCTTCTTGGCTTTGACTCTGCCTGGAGAAGTGAGAGAAGAAAAGAACTTGGACCAACTCCCAAGGAAAAATAGCGTGTGTCCGAGAATATTTAGGACTCCAAAGTGGTGAATTGCTATGTTAATGTAGTTTATATTATATATTATATTTCAATAGGGATAGTGATGATCAACCAGTTGATTTAGATACCCTATCTTCAGACAGACCCGATTCAGCGATGGTGCAGATACGCATTTGATCCAATTCTCCCCGTCTCCAGTTTGCCCTTTTTGTTCTTTGCCTTCGGCGCTCAGGAATCTCAACATGGAAATGACTGGGTATATACTGGGTATATGGTTTTCAAAGTTTGATCCCTAGTACTAATGTTTCCATCCAAAAGCATCCCAATGCAGAAACTAGATCCCATGTGACTGCCCTTTTCCCGGCTCTTGCAATGACCCGTGGCCCCGTAGCATGCCTGTTTCCAGTCACGTCAATCAGGAGTTTGGGGTTCAAAAAACACGAACTTCGGAATGTTTAAAAAACACAGATTCTGGTCACTGGTAGAACAATTGCCCCAAGGACCACCCTGGCAATCGTTCCTGATTCTGGAAATCCTGAGTTGTGGAGCAGGATAGATAAAAGTCGGCCAAAACCAAGACATTAAAGTGAGCGCAACTTGCATGTCAACAGCATTCACATTCTGCAAGAAATTGTTCCCCACGGCCCTTGGGTGTGTGGTTCAACATTTCGCAAAATCCGCCAACCCCGTGACGGCAAGGGGGGAGCGCGTGAGAGAAGACATTACTGCTGGCCTGCTGTTTGGTTGTTTTGGCGGCTGGAAGACAGACGTTAGGCGCTGGGGGGGAATTTGTCAAGGGTTTGGCGGCTGGAAGACAGCGAGTTCTCTTTATGGGTTCAGAAGGTGACGTTCGGCAGCGGGGGCCGTTGCCCGCCCGTCCGACCTTCAAGGGCACGGTGTTTGTTTTCTTATAAGTTCCGAAGGTGACGTTAGGCAGTGGGGACCGTTGCCCGCAAGCCCTGGCGGCTGAAAGACAGCTTGTTTTCTTCTGGGCGTCAGGCGCTGGGGGCCGTTGCCTTCAGGGCCGCTGTTTGGCACTGGCGAAGGCGCCGTTTTTGAGCCTGGACGGCTGGAAGGCAACTAGTTTTTGGGCACGGTGTTTGACCGTGGCGCAGGCGCCGTTTTGGAGCCTCGGCGGCTGAAAGGCAGCTTGTTTTCTTCTGGGTTCAGAAGGTGACATTAGGCAGTGGGGGCCGCTGCCCGCAGGCCCGGTCCGTCCTTCAGGGCCCTGCTGTTTGGCACTGGTGAAGGCGTCGTTTTTGAGCCTGGATGGCTGGAAGACAGCTACTTTTTGAGACTGGACGGCTGGAAGATAGCTACAACATAAGCCCAACATGGGTCAACATAGGCCCAACATGGGCCCAACATGGCCCACATAGGCCCAACATAGGCCCAACTTGGGCCAACGTAGGCAGCGCTGGGCCAACATGGGCCAACACAGGGCCAACCAACCCTGTCAGGCGTAAGCCTCTAAATCCGGCGATGCTGTATGTGGGCATTGCTATTCGCTTAGCTTTAGCTATACCAGGTCGCGCCCCTGCCGCCGACCACCCCCGAAATCCTTCAGGCTGGTGGTATTTTGTCGTTTTTTGGGGGTCCGGGTTTGAAAAAAAAACGTTGCCTATAAGATGGTTTTGGAGGTCGGTTTTGGACCGTTTTTGGACAGTTTTTCGGCCGATTTTTGTTCCGCTTGGGACGCAAAAACATCGTAAAATACTGTGTTTTTTGATGTTGGACATATAAAGACGCGTTGTTGCAATAAGCTCAAAAACGCGTAAATACCAGTGTTTTTGCATGGTGGTATGCAAACACACTGCAAATACCATGGTTTTTGGTGCCGCAGGCAAAAAACATCGCAAATACCATGGTTTTAGGCTTCCGAGGGTCTGAAAAGATCGGTATTTACAGTGTTTTTTGCTTCGGATGCATAGAAAAAGTGCCAAAACATCACCTATTTGGTGTTTTTTGAGGTGCTAAAAATGGCTTCAAAACGTAAAAACATTGTAAAATACTGTGTTTTTTTGATGTTGGACATAAACACGCGTTGTTGCAATAGGCTAAAAAGTGCGTAAATACCAGTGTTTTTTGGATGGTGGTATCCAAAAACATTGCAAATACCATGGTTTTTGACACCTAAGGCCCAAAAAAAATGCCCAGACACCACCTATTTGCGTTTTTCGAGGCAGTAAATTTTGTGAAAAAAAATGTGGTACAATGGTTACAAGCTGCACAACGTAAGGAACGTTACAGTCCGCACGCGCGCGCAGAGCACAACATGCTCAACGATAACAACATAACATAACCCTGATCCTTATCCTTGTGGCATCGCCGGTGTGCGAAGCTCTACAATTTTGACCTATACTCATTGGATCCCCATCTTGGCTGGTTGAATCATACTCCTTGTATCCCCATCGTGGCTGGTTAAGTCATGTTAACTCCCTATTTTCAGACACATTGAGAGACCCAAAATCCCCCAGCTTTTCCGCCTCCCGCATGGCCGGGGAGGTGGGCGAAGGTCGATCNAGTCATGTTAACTCCCTATTTTCAGACACATTGAGAGACCCAAAATCCCCCAGCTTTTCCGCCTCCCGCATGGCCGGGGAGGTGGGCGAAGGTCGATCCTTCTGCACCGGCAACTCACTTGGCGACTTGGGCGCCTGAGCCGAGGGAAGACTACGCCTTGGTGGAAACTCCATGGGTGACATCCTGGAAACCCCATGGGTGACATACTGGGGGTTTTCACCATCCAAAACTATAGAGGATTTGCTATTACTTAGGTCATTTTCAGGGTTCTATCGATCTGAAGTGGTTTCTTTGTACATGACCAAATGTGGGCTGCCNACCATCCAAAACTATAGAGGATTTGCTATTACTTAGGTCATTTTCAGGGTTCTATCGATCTGAAGTGGTTTCTTTGTACATGACCAAATGTGGGCTGCCTGGTGGCTCTTGCTTCTATTGTTATAGTCTAGTTTACCTCGGATAATGAAACATGGCAACGGAAAGTCCATAATTTATAGATTATTTTCCCGTGAAAACCTCCATTTATAGAGGATTGTCCATCAGATTCCTGTGAAAAGTCCTTCACTGTACTTGGGAACTGCCCCGCCTCACGTGGTTTGCGAGTTGGCGGTCCAGTTGGCACCTCATTGCACGGAGGGCTATCCAGAGCGAGCTGTCCCGGCAATCGGTGGCCACTTTGGAGGGTAGGAACCGCTAAAAAGATAGATTTCTGGTAGTTAACCGTAATTTACCACTATTTAGGTATGAGAGTTTGTTTTTATCTTTCACGGAGTGTACATTTAAGATTCAAATTGTGACAAATGTTCAACATGTATGACAGACACGGAAAAAAACAGTGCGACGTGGATCTCAAGTGATCTGAAGCAAACGCAAATGGGCGGGGATCCACCAGCGAAATTTATCATTGCTCGCTGCGCTCGCCACGTATGCTCATTAGTTTCCACATCATCTCAGAATGCTGGATGTTCTACTGCCAATCTCAAGCACAAGGATTCAATGATCCTTGACCTCATTAACCCATCCCAAGGATATGTGATCATTATCCCATTTCCATGGATGGAAAAAACCTATCCTTTAAGTTAAGAAGAACTCATCAACCATCATTTATCAATTGTATATACCCCCTCTTTTCACGCTTAGAATACCCATTAATGATTCAACCAGCTAATTCTTTTCACCCTATCCTATATTTCTAGAATCATCAACCAGCAGCCCATAGAATACCCTCTGGTAATTTAACATAGCTATTGAAAATGGCTACAGAAAAAAATTGAATTTTCCCATTAAACATGGTGATTTTCTACTTTGCTAGCTGTTAGTTTACCAGAGGGTATCCCATGATATAGCTATGGAAAATCACCATTTTTGATGGGTTTCATCAACTATAAATGGATGTTTTTAGTAGCAAACTGTTACATTACCAGAGGGTATTCAACTAGGATTTGGGTCATTTTGTTTCCACCTTGCAGGTCCGGATGGCCTCAATCTCTCGTGTGGGCTGCGTCGCAGTGACCGTCGCCTGCGCCTAGAGATGGGCCGCTGGGTTCAAAAATTGGAGAAATTAAGTGATACATATAGATGATGTATGATGATTTATCATGATTTATGATGATATATATGGAAAAATAGGTTATCCAAAATAGCTATGGAAAACCAACCCATTGACAGATAAATTTTGATGATTTACGTATCCAATCTCTCCCGTAGCTACGTTAAATATTCAGAGGACAATTATTGGATAGAACATTTTCATAGATCGTCCTGATAACTTAACATAGCCACGGAAAGTATTCATCGTTAACAGGTAATTCGTCAAAAAATTGGTTCTTTTTCTATGTTATAAACTACAGGAGAATATATGGATACGTAAGTTGCGTCAAGAAACCACTTGCTCGGGTTCATGAATCTACTGACGTTGCTAAATATCTCTTCTGACTTTCTCCATCTTCTGACTTCCTTCCTGGCTGTGCTTTGCTATCTGTCCATATTGTCGGAAGGTTTAGCTTCTAAACTTCCTTCGATTATNCTCTTCTGACTTTCTCCATCTTCTGACTTCCTTCCTGGCTGTGCTTTGCTATCTGTCCATATTGTCGGAAGGTTTAGCTTCTAAACTTCCTTCGATTATCCAGCATAGATCAGTGGTTCACCAAGTATGTTTGCCATTTCTTTGGGAGGTTCAACAATTTTGAGACGCTAAATCCCCAGTTTTGTATATCTCTGTATAATAAAGAACATTCGGTGTAATTCCTCGTTCACAATATCAGAGCGATGATCTAGATGCCCATTTCACATATGTACTTCATTGTAGGATCCACCATTCCAGAGTTTGCATCCAAATAAATCGACCATAAATAAGGTGTTTTCCCGCCAGTTCTGTTGGGTGTACAAACCCGACTATTGTTATATCCCATAAACCCAATATCCACCATAAACCAACCCTAGTAGACCAATAGTTCACTGTGCCTAAACTTAGCGATTTCACCGGGGCCCACCTTGGAGGGAACCCAGCTCCCCCCAGCTGCTCCTTCCCATGCGCTGGCGAGGTAGGCGAAGGCTTGTGCGTGGGCACCGGCAGCTCACTGGGGGACTGGCGCACCTGACGACGGCGCTGAGCTTTAAATATGGTGAGGAAAACAAATTATGATTGCTGTTGGAGTTTTGCAAAACAAGTTTTCAAAGATTGAGATATTGTTTACCAACGATCATAAAGTCATCCCACTTGAGAGCTGGTTAGTAAGCCTGGTGAACACGTACCCGATTCATGGGTTATCCCATGTCTCACCAAGTAGAACCGTAAAACAAGTTGTTTGAAAAAAGATGGATGATAACTAATACCAATGAGAATGCCACATATCAGTAGGTCCAGCACTATTTACTGACTTGTCATGGGTATCACCTGAGCCTCACAATTTGGAGTGCCCCAAGAAAAAGTCTGATGAGTCTAGAGTGGCATTAAACATAAAAAACAAATTCTGTCGATCTCACGGGCTTTGCATAGGTCCGCACCGTTTGGGTTGTATTGCATGCATTTTCCCCAAAAATGATGCTCATCCCTCGTCACTGGGGATCATCATCCAAACATGGTTGAAATAGAAAACATACGGTAACCAAGTTCAGGGTTGAAAAGGGTCCAACTATCAAGCTTCAAGACCAGCTTGTTGTGGTCAGCATGGCTTTTTTGCACATGATCATGGCCACCCAAGCTTCACCCAACCCTCGTGATACGACCAAAAACAAACGAATGTGAACGTCCCCTTGGCAGGACCAAGTGCAGTGCTTCATCACAGATTCTGAATTGGGAATGCGTGGGAAGCTCACAACACAACAGTTTGGAGAGGCAGACAATGAGATTCATGTCCATACGGATGTGTGTAGATTTGCATACCTTGATCCTCAGTTGACCTATAAAAATTGGTATAAGTCCTACAATCTACAATTAAGGAGTAGATGTCGTAAATACCTGTTTTTGGAGATAAATTGAGGTGCTACTCAATCTCCTGATTTTGTTGAGCTTTTGTAAAAAGGTCTACTTTCCCATCTGGGCATGGCACAAAGCGTTTGTTTTCTCACAGGAATGGCGGGGATTAACTGCAATAGTCCATAAACAAAAGCTATTCTGATCCCTAGTACAAACTTTTCGTTGGTGGACTACGTCTACTGAATGACTACGTCTACTGAATGTTGTCCAATTGCTCATAGAGCATGGGATTCTTCCAAATTATACTCCGTCTTAACCCACAGCATCTGCCAGAAAGCGCGGATCCAGCCTCAATCTCCTGACATTGGCATATGCATCCAAATGGGCAAAATGGCTTGGCTATGCTTGGCTTATGTCCTCGTGTACCCTAACATACCCTTATGGGCTGGGTGCACTGGTGCTCCAACCATGACCAGTCCAGCTGTGGTTCCCAATTCCTTGATGTGACCCATGATTGTTGGGTTCGGGGTGAAGTGCTTCGCATGTGCCGCAAAAATATCCCCAACCATAGCCAACCATGGTTGTGATATGTTGTGATTGTTTGATGTTGTTTGCTTTCTAGGAATCTCAGACCCCATGGGCTGTGCGAACCTCTGGCCGTTCCTCTGGTCTCTGCCTCCTGTTGCCGGAGGAACAGGGAAGGAAGGATTTCCTTTCAGTGGATCCAAGGTGAACATGTTTTGTTGGAGAGTCTTGGAACTCCAGTGGTGCAGTGGTATGTAGATTGACTTTCCATTTATAAAATGCCACAAACAGCGGCCATGGCGTAACTCAAAGCAATCAAACATCTGCCAGAACATCTGCCGGAACGATGCTTCATATGCTTCATATTACAACGATGGTTGTGTTGAACCCCACAAGATAGAAGTCTCCTGGATAAGTTGGACTGGAGAAGGTACAAACAACTTGGGCATCCGACCAAGTTGAGGGTATGGGTCAACAAGAAAAGCATCCATGGATTGTTGGTCAGGCAATGTTCCAACGTGGTTTGGGTCAAACATGTCCAAATAGAACGAAACAGAGTTATTTTAGCATTATCGCATCCCCATCATCCCTGTTACGAAGCTGTGGGACTTTGGACAACCATAAAACTTGGGAAATGGAAGGTCATCCACGTGGTCAAGTGGAGTTAGTCACTGGAGACATGAGACATGGTTTCAAACCAACAATTCTGTAAGACAAGTGTACCTGTTCAAGGCCCCCTGTCACACAAAACGAGCCGTTCCACAATTGATTTTAAGGGAACAATTAGGTATACTGTATACATACAGAAGCCTCAATAAGTTTGGCTCTACACGAAAATTGGGCTCCTGCAGATTTCCCTCACACAAAGTCATTTTGGTTGGTTAAATCCAGTATTTTGCACGTTAAATCTAAAGTTTGGCTCAAAAGATCTGTATGTTTCAGCATCAACTCCAGGCGTTTGGTGGTCAGATCTCCAATCTTGCTTGGAAAGCAATTCAACATGATATGGTCTTGTTGAAAATAAACAAACATGTTCACCAATAAAAAATGGCTTGCTTGAAAAAGTCAACCCATTGTCCATTCTGAGTGAAATCACTGAAAAAATCCTCTTGGCCCAAAGAAATGGCAACCCACAGAAACCTCGATGGCACTTCGGTCTTCGGCTCGGTTGCCTGGTATCCCCATAGCATGCCATCCAGATTCACCACTTTCTATGGGATGAAAATAAGACATTTCATTTAACTAACACGTATCCAGTTAACAGGCACCAAACTGAATCTTTTGGGGTGAATATGTAAAGTAACTCAAACACTCAAGCCCCGGTTTATGAAATTGAGGAGTTTCAGGATACGCAGAATGGGGAACTTGACAAACCAAATTGGGTTTCAAGCAGCAGAAATCAGGATTTAAGTGATTAAAACCACTTGAAGGGTGATTTCACCCGCAACTACTGGGTAAACTGGAGGAGATTTAATGGGAACATAATCTTCTTCCAGAATGGTTTCAGAACGGTAAGCAGCCAAGGAATTCTGTGCGCTGCGAATTCGTAACTAGGGCAACTAGGTGACACCAAAGTATCAACAGGTCGTATTACCCTCTGGTCAATCACCATTGAAATAGTGGATTTTCCCATTAAAAAAATGGTGATTTTCCATAGTTATGTTAGTTTACCAGAGGGTAGGCCATGTTCAGTCGTTCTGATGAAACCTGCCAGACTTCACTTTGGCTTCGCAAGTTGACCCGTTTTTTTGAACCTGCCGCATGACTCCACAACAATCACGGGTCAACGCACTGCAAAAAAACCAATATGAGTCCGTAATACATTCCAACAAATGATAGACACGTTGGAAACCTGGAGATTTGGATGAAGATAAAGTTTACAAAAATATGACAATCACTAACAGTCTGCAATTGCTACATAACAGCTGGATTGAATTTTAAATCATAGTCTATAATATGAACATGAAATCATATGTAAGTAATTAATTATATGTAAACTATCGTCCGCATATCGGATAACCATCGTTGAAACTCATATCATCCAATGGAGGTCCAGCATGCCACCTGCGCAGGACGGCGGTGTGGCGACGTTGGCGATGGGATCTGTGTGGGCACCGGCACATCGGCCGGGGAGGTCCTTGGTGCGAAGTTCTGAGGGGCCATGGGCAGATGGGAAACCTCGGGGAAACTCAGCAAACTCATGGGACTTTAGATGACTTTATAACATGTTCTGTAAATTGATTTCATTGGATTGGTTTAAGGGAAATTTTACAGGAAACAATGGATTTTCCAGTGAAATATGGGGGTTTCCTGTAAATTTCCCCTTGAACCAGTCCATTGATGATTGGGTTTCAAATGATTTTCAACACTCTTGTACTACGCTTTACATGAGGGAAAGCAATCATGGATGTTCACATGATGCGGAGCCCTGAGATCATCATCGTTGGTGGTTACATCCATAATCATATACCCATGTAAGTTTGTATACATACACTCTATGTATATATATATATATGTATATATTACATATATATATATAATATATATATATATACATATACATGCATATACATAAAATTATTACATGTATATATATATATATGTATATATATATATTATATATTCATAGTAATATGCATATGTATATCAGCCATCGAATGTTCTCTTTTGGTTGTGCGACTCATCTCCAGGCAATTGCCACCTGGGCCACCCAACGTGGCAGAGACAGCTGCAGCTGGCTGGAGAACACCCAGCGTCGCCGGTTCTGATTGGATGGTGTCCACCTGTTGCAGAGGCAAAATTCTTGATGTGGTTGGATAATGATGCAAACATCTAACAAAATTGCAAAACATGGGACCAATTGAATATAAAATTTACTCGTTGCGTTCAGGGACACTCGTCCCTCGTTTCTTTGATCACACAAAATGTTGGCACAAATAGCAATCGCTTGATCAGCGCTCACTCTTTTTGTCACCTGAAATGGCATGGGGTCACAGGTGAGCATCTATGAAAGATTGTGACTGCGATCGATGGCGAGACTGACAGCAGAGCCTGGACAGATTGAAACATCCGAGCTGTCGCCACAGAGGCAAAGTCATTGAGACTCACACTTGATCTGGGTGTCGCGCACGGATAATACAGTAGAATCACAACAAGCAAAGTGAAGCAAACAAATAAACAGAAACCCCACCAGTCTCAAATCGCAATCAACCTCACCCTTTCACAGGGCGGGTTATTTTTGGGTCGGGACAAGAAATTGCCTGGTGACCGCTCGAGCNAAACCCAGGCCCCTACTTAGCAGCACTCACCTATGCGACCGCAGCAGCTCATCTGGCCACCTTGCCTGAACAGTTTTCCAGCCGGCCTTCTCGCCTTTGATAAGATCATCGCGTGATGGCCAGTCGGCTGGGTTGGCATCGGTTGAAATTCGATCGATGAAAACTCTGATACGCAATTCAAAAACGAGATTCCAAAATACAGAAACGAGCGTGCACAGATCTGACTTGCTGGAATAGCCTTTCACGAGAGCTGCTTCCACCGACTCAGAGTCGATGAGCAGAATCAGATCTGTTCCAAATAATCTATCACGAAAGGTGTGAAGAGCTAAAATGGGAGCAATCATTTCAACAGGAACAATTTGGGTCTTTCTAGGCGCCCACTCCTTCTGCATCTCTTTCGGTATCACCTCAGAGAATTGGAGAGGAGCTTCCCATCTTCTATCAAACAGAACTGCGCCTACTCTGTCCGGACGAGGATCTTCGTCTCTCGGATCCGGTGTAAAACCGTCAGTGAAAATTACTACGTCAGATTTCTTGAGCTTCTTGATCTCGATCGGTCGAGGAGGACCTGCTTGAATAAGATGTCTCCAGTGATCTAAAGCAAAACGCAGGGGCTCATCGATTGCAAATCCAAAATCAGAAGATGGAAAACGAGCGTATTGTCTTTCAGAGATGACACGCAGAAAAGCACGTCCCACTTTTCCCCAAAGCTGACTGGCGCCAAACATCAGTTTGCCTTTCAGCTTGCCTGCAGTACCTGGATCCAGGAGACCGGTGCAGAGAATGTGGTCAATTTCGTTGATCAAATCGGCTTTGCGGTCATCCTTGATCTCAAGGACAAATTCATTCAAATTGTAGGTCACACCC
>BGPT01001341.1:261592-305994 GCA_003297045.1 Symbiodinium sp. clade C Y103
TCTGCCAGCCTTCTCGGCCTTGTCCTGCTGCTCTCTCAGGCGCCGAGCAGCAGGTGTCTCATTCGATCGGTCCATGAAATTCCGGGCAGCCTGTGTCACTGGCGCTGCCTGAACAGGCTGTGATGCCTGAGCAGGCTGTGACTGCTGCCCTTGATCGACTTGAGGTCCTCGAGCTGGAATCCAACCATCAGGAGGAGCAGGAGCATCTGAGTCCACATCCTGAGCCACTTGCCACGAGCTGATGGTGCCAGCTTCTGATCTCATCTCATCTGAAGCCCTTGCGCCAGAAGATCTCGCTTGAAGCTTCTGGGCTTGATTGGCGAGCGCCCGCGGCATGGCAGGAGGGAACTGCGACATCCTATCTCACTAATCTCACTGAAAAGCTTGGAGGTCACCCAGGCCCTAACTATGAAAGGGGGACAAGAAATTGCCTGGTGACCGCTCGAGCTCTAGTCGCCAAAATGGCAAACGGAAAGAGAGGTTGATTGATCAATCAAATGTGAAAACATGTAATCAGTACCTCCCCTCTCCTGACCAACCAACCGTTAGATGGGAACGGGATATGTTGGGAAAACTGACTCCACTGGTTCATCAAAATGTTCCGTATATCAAAAATATGAATTTGCGCATACATGGGGTATCACCATTTTCAGACAAAGCCAATTGAAACCCAGTTGAAACCAGGAAAGGGGTGAAGCCAGTCATTTCAAGATAGTCTATATATGTCTATGTTCTATGTATTTTCTATGTACCCTTCAATTCCAGTCTGCCACACCTTGCAAATTCCGGAAGTCGTGTCCCCTCGGGAATCCTTGCCTCGCCCCGTGGAACCGACCTGGTGGGCACCTGGCACCGTGGCAAATGATATGCCTGCCCTATAGGCTGAGACAACAAATGATGACCAGCACGTTCCAGGTCTCGGTTTGTAAGGTTTGTTTGATGTTTTTTGTTGAAAGTTGTTGATGGTTTCTCCTCTATGCCGCCGCTCACTGCTCAGGATGATTCCAGAGGTGAGGTAAGACACGAGGACATTTTGGACAAGTCGTCTGGTCTGAAGTTCTCATCTGTTCCTGACTGTTACAAACACATGCACAATGCATGGGCCAAACTGAGAAAACAGGCTCATTCATAAGAAATACATTGGAGTTCCCAAATGTCGCTGGTCTTGGCACAAAACAATCTCATACTGAAGAGTTCACTAACATGCGCACTAATCACATTGGCCGGACTCATTATGAAGATGATTGGGCAAGATGACAAACAACAAACCGACGGATCTCATTGCGAGGCAACTCAGGTTTCATTCCCAATCCTGTTCCTCCAAATGGGCAGACCAGGACATTCCCAAAATCGTGTGAATCACCTGGGTCATTTTCGCACATCAAAGACCATAAATTTTCAGGTAGCCGCTACGATCCGCACGTTGCCGGCCGAAAAATCGTGGTGACTTCAATGGTGGCCTCTTCAGGCGACTGTCTCGGTGATGGGACCGGCTCTGCTGGAGATGTCCTCAGGCAATGGGATCGCCGGGGATTTAGGAGCGAGTCAAGTACATAAAACGCATCCGGCTTCATGGTAGGAAAATGTGTGTATGTGTATATATATATATATATATATTAATGATTGTTAATGTATATAGGTGTCACAGTGCTCCAAGGGGCGGCTGCACGGTCAATTCAGGTTTCTTCAGCCCCGGCGGGCCGACCTGACGGCCAGGGTATCACACAAGGCCCCATGGGTGTTTTTAACATGGAACCCCAAGGGTCTGGGTTACCCATGATTACCCTCCGGGAATCAAACATGGCAATGGAAAATTCCCGAACTAAATGGAGGTCTTGATGGGAAAATCAACTAGAAATGCTGGCTGTTCAATTGCTATGTTTGATTACTAGAGGGTAGATATATTTTTCCGCATTTGCATTTACTTATTGCCATTCTTGGGTGCCATGTAAAATTCACGGAGTCACAGTTTCGCCTCTGTGTCCTTGGATGCAAGAGCTTGACTTTTGTCTGCTGCTTTCTCTTCTGGTTTTGTCTCAGCTGCCTCCTTCAGGGCAAGGTCTTGGCCCTCGTCCGCTGCTTTCTCTTCTGGTCCTGTCTCAGCTGCCTCCTGCAGGGCAAGGTCTTGGCTCTCGTCCGCTGCTTTCTCTTCTGGTTTTGTCTCAGCTGCCTCCTTCAGGGCAGGGTCTAGGCTCTTGTCCGCTGCTTTCTCTTCTGGTCCTGTCTCAGCTGCCTCCTTCAGGGCAGGGTCCTGGATCTCGTCCGCTGCTTTCTCTTCTGGTCCTGTCTCAGCTGCCTCCTTCAGGGCAAGGTCTCGGCTCTCGTCCGCTGCTTTCTCTTCTGGTTTTGTCTCAGCTGCCTCCTTCAGGGCAAGGTCTTGGCTCTCGTCCGCTGCTTTCTCTTCTGGTTTTGTCTCAGCTGCGTCCTTCAGGGCAGGGTCTTGGCTCTCGTCCGCTGCTTTCTCTTCTGGTTTTGTCTCAGCTGCCTCCTTCAGGGCAGGGTCTTGGATCTCGTCCGCTGCTTTCTCTTCTGGTCTTTCCTCAGCGGCCTCCTTCAGGGCAGGGTCCTGGCTCTTGTCTGCTGCTTTCTCTTCTGGTTTTGTCTCAGCTGCCTCCTTCAGGGCAGGGTCTTGGCTCTTGTCCGCTGCTTTCTCTTCTGGTTTTGTCTCAGCTGCGTCCTTCAGGGCAAGGTCTCGGCTCTCGTCCGCTGCTTTCTCTTCTGGTTTTGCCTCAGCTGCCTCCTTGAGGGCAAGGTCCTGGCTCTCGTCCGCTGCTTTCTCTTCTGGTCTTGCCTCAGCTGCCTCCTTCAGGGCAGGGTCCTGGCTCTTGTCTGCTGCTTTCTCTTCTGGTTTTGTCTCAGCTGCCTCCTTGACGGCAGGGTCTTGGATCTCGTCCGCTGCTTTCTCTTCCGGTCTTTCCTCANTGGTTTTGTCTCAGCTGCGTCCTTCAGGGCAAGGTCTCGGCTCTCGTCCGCTGCTTTCTCTTCTGGTTTTGTCTCAGCTGCCTCCTTCAGGGCAAGGTCCTGGCTCTCGTCCACTGCTTTCTCTTCTGGTCTTGCCTCAGCTGCCTCCTTCAGGGCAGGGTCTTGGATCTCGTCCGCTGCTTTCTCTTCTGGTTTTGTCTCAGCTGCCTCCTTCAGGGCAGGGTTTTGGATCTCGTCCGCTGCTTTCTCTTCCGGTCTTTCCTCAGCGGCCTCCTTCAGGGCAGGGTCCTGGCTCTTGTCCACTGCTTTCTCTTCTGGTTTTGTCTCAGCTGCGTCCTTCAGGGCAAGGTCTCGGCTCTCGTCCGCTGCTTTCTCTTCTGGTTTTGTCTCAGCTGCCTCCTTCAGGGCAAGGTCNTGGTTTTGTCTCAGCTGCGTCCTTCAGGGCAAGGTCTCGGCTCTCGTCCGCTGCTTTCTCTTCTGGTTTTGTCTCAGCTGCCTCCTTCAGGGCAAGGTCTTGGCTCTCGTCCGCTGATTTCTCTTCTGGTTTTGTCTCAGCTGCGTCCTTTAGGGCAGGGTCTTGGCTCTTGTCCGCTGCTTTCTCTTCTGGTCTTGCCTCAGCTGCCTCCTTCAGGGCAGGGTCCTGGATCTCGTCCGCTGCTTTCTCTTCTGGTTTTGTCTCAGCTGCCTCCTTCAGGGCAGGGTCCTGGCTCTTGTCTGCTGCTTTCTCTGCTGGTTTTGTCTCAGCTGCCTCCTTCAGGGCAAGGTCTTGGCTCTTGTCCGCTGCTTTCTCTTCCGGTCTTTCCTCAGCGGTCTCCTTCAGGGCAGGGTCCTGGCTCTTGTCTGCTGCTTTCTCTTCTGGTTTTGTCTCAGCTGCGTCCTTCAGGGCAGGGTCTTGGATCTCGTCCGCTGCTTTCTCTTCCGGTCTTTCCTCAGCGGCCTCCTTCAGGGCAGGGTCCTGGCTCTTGTCTGCTGCTTTCTCTTCTGGTTTTGTCTCAGCTGCCTCCTTGACGGCAGGGTCTTGGCTCTTGTCCGCTGCTTTCTCTTCTGGTTTTGTCTCAGCTGCGTCCTTCAGGGCAAGGTCTTGGCTCTCGTCCGCTGCTTTCAACACCTACAAACTATGAATTCTGATGTAGCAACTGGGATATGGCCACTCTGGGGGCAAAATTCGAAGGATATACCACTCAGTTGCTGGTGGCTCTGACTCTGAATTGCTGGGGATACCCAATTTTGAACTAGTTGATGAGTAAAGGGTTCGTAAGTGAGGTATATTCAACGCGTCCAAATACCCTTGAGCATAATGCATGATGCTCCACTGAACAATGAGGATTTTTCAGCCAGCCATGTTCAGACCGAACTGTACAATGCCCAATTCACCTCGCGTCAACCCCTTCTTCTAGTTCGTTCACTTGAACCGTTTGGGTGTGGCGAACCGAAATACTATCTGAAATGGGCTTTAAGTGTAACCACAAAGCTGATATGTTGATGTATAAAGCCATGTTGCTTGGGGTTTTATCATTTTGAATCAGTCCATTTGAACCGGTAAGTTTCACACTATTTCATGGTGCTTGGGATGGCAAATCACAGAGGTGTCTCTATGTCTTCAGTGTTCGCACAAATTCAGCACCGAAACGCCAAGGCAAGAAACTAAAGAGNATTTCATGGTGCTTGGGATGGCAAATCACAGAGGTGTCTCTATGTCTTCAGTGTTCGCACAAATTCAGCACCGAAACGCCAAGGCAAGAAACTAAAGAGTGCTGATACAACTACCCTTGAGCACTTGACATGGATGTGCATCCAACCTAATATACACAGTAAGTGGCAAATAACTTGGTTGTAACTTGTTGCAACNGAGTGCTGATACAACTACCCTTGAGCACTTGACATGGATGTGCATCCAACCTAATATACACAGTAAGTGGCAAATAACTTGGTTGTAACTTGTTGCAACATGTTGCAACCTAGGAAACCCACCCTACAGACATATTCATCAGGGGCCAGGGGTTTAAAAAACACATAGCAACTGGGATGCACATCCAAGCAGGAGAACTTGTTCCACGTTGTCCAGCTGGGGACCCAACCACATCTGTCGGCTCCTTGCTTGGCACACGACCCAGTAACGTGTGAAAATTCAAATTTAAGTAAGGTCATGCAAAGTCTGCAATTCTGAGACTGCGCCATCCAACTTCCTACCCTTGGTACCAGCCAAAAGCTACTTTTTGATACTTTTTGCACATTGTCCCCTGCAACTCACCCTGCACTCGTTGGCCTGCACTGGCCCAGGAGCAGCCATGGTCGGATCTGGATCTTCATCTCCTTGTGGCGAACATGCCCAGCTACACCATGGATTGCTCAATCTTTGGAGCCCTAAAAATTCCGGCGATCCGATCTGGGACTGGCAAATCCCCCATAAGGATTACAATTTTCTCTGTGTTTATTCCCCAAGCAGTGTGGTTACACTTGGGCTTCTTGCGGTTACGGTTAAAGGCTGCGTTGATCGACGGTCCGCGCCGAGGTGTCGAGCTTTTTTGGCGACCTTAATTACGCAAAAGTTCTTGGCTCCGCCGTTTTTGAAGGGAAAATTGCTGGGTCAAAATAGGAGGTGCCGCTGAAGGTCGTGTGTGGCAGAGTGTTTGGTGAACTTGGACACTGTTTTGAGACGTGCGTTTTGCAAAACCGCGGTCGTCTTTGGATTCAGTACATGGTCACTTCGTCTGGCAGGTACAAGGCTTCAGACGCATCCGGCTCATTTTGCCCAGCAGGTGCATGTGTACAAAGATCTTGTCAGTTCTTGGGAAAGGTCGTTGTGTAGAGATCTTGGGAGTTCTGTTGGCGGATCCTTGCATATAGAGATTCTCTAAGTTTCCCTCAACACTCTCCTTGTATTTGTAGAGATCCCGTGACTTTTTTCAAGCGTCTTTGTACAGAGATCCATCGAAGTTACATCACCCAAATTACTTCCCCGACACTGTTTGGGGTGCCTTGCCTGAGTGATTTTAATGTGTTCTTCATAGCTTTGCCTGAAAAAATGTGAAATATCCATCTACCTACCCATACTTTTCCCGTGGAAAAACATGACTTTTCCGGCCGCGCCTACCGGTGTGGGTGACGGCAGGTCAGTGGGCACCGTCAACTCCTGAGACCGAGAAAAGACTTTGACCACCTGAACTTGGGGAATTCGGAATTTAGCTGATTGAACCACCAAAAACATGCGGGGAATTCAACTAACAAACATGGAGAGGAATGGAGATTTCATGAATATTTCAACCAACAGAAGTATCCGGCCATTCAATCCCCAGTTTCGCTGTTGAAAGCCGCATGTTTTTGCTGCCAGCATTGCCAAATTCTCTGTCTTTGGCCAAACCCAGGCTCCGTAGGTGACGCCACAGGACCGCTGTCGAAGGCGGCTGAGCTGTCCTCCTTGACATTGGCGTCATGGGCGATGTGAAACCTGGATTCGTAAAATCTAATTGACTGCGTTATGTAGGGGGGTACCACAATGGATATGGTGATAGTTTGCTATCCAATGAAGAATCAAATCCCAAGTATCGTTCCAATTATATACTTGGTTTCCCTTTCAGTAGCAGCCAGTTCAAGCCTGGTACCCCAGCTAAGATCAAATGAATTGCTACAAACAATGGTACTAGGGAACAAACTAGGGTTATCCAGGGTTTATTGATCCTGGGTTGGCATGAGGCAACCAAGCTGTCGTTTGGGAAGATGACAAATGTAAGTTTGTAGCAGAAAAATTGCGATTTTACATTATTTTTCCTCACGAATGGAAGGTTCATCAGCTTCTTGATGTTCGTTAGCAACTTGTTTTTTGTTTCACCAAGCAGAATCATGGTTTCATGACGAAAATGGAAGGATCACGTACAAACGTTATTGATTTCATCCGCATGAAAACAGGGTACCCGAAAAACAAAAAGAATGTCTTATGATTGCCCCACACCGACATGGCAATTTGGGGGCATCTTGGTCTGAACTCTCATCAAATTCTCCCCCTATCTCCTGTGCCGAAGCAATGGCTTCTTCGGCCACGCGCGTGGGTGCCTGCGATGCATGCTGTGGGAAGATGGAGGGGGAGATTGGGATGCGTTGGGTCGAACCCCAAACCCCCTAGATATAGGAATCTTGGGATTGTGAAATTGGGAGGGTTAATCCATTCTTGGTGGTGAACATGACTATTGGAGATTGGGATGTACTTGGTCACAAATTTAAGACCACCTAAGTAGTAGAGTAGAGTCATTTGGGGCGTCTGAGATTGACACATAAACAATCATAAACAACTTGCGTTTCAATGTACAACTGGGATATCAATGGATAATATTTGATATGCTGGTGGAAAAAGGATGATGAATGATAATTCCATAATCTTGCAGTAACAGGTTGCCTATTTCAAGGCCGCCAGGATGACCAGATCTGGTACTTGGAGGAGTTATTCCCATGCACTCTCCAAATCAATCCAAATCATACATTCAACATACATGTATATATATATATGTACATATGTACATATATATATATATAAATGTATATATGTACATATATATGTATATATATATATGTACATATATACATATATATATATATGTATATATGTACATATGTATATATACATATATATGTTGATATATATATATATATGTTGATATATATATATATGTTGCACATACAGAACCAAGGCTTATCATTATCCTCTGTTCATCTGTTCACATCTGCCCATGTTCTCGGGGGCACCTCGATCGTATCCACCACCTCAATCGCCGGACTGGAGGGCGACGGTAGCTCGGTGGGTACCTTGGGGCATCGAAACCATGGAGGACGTGACTGAAAACTGGGGTAGGTTTCCCGATGACCCTGGATAAGTTTGAGTAATCATGATTAACCACTAGATTTGGCGTGCATACCCTGTCTTTAGACATATCCATGTCTAACTATGTAAGGGCGGGTTACTGTACTCACATGGCCAGATCATACATTGGTAATCGTGTTTATATGTGACAAGATTGTGAAAACACACATTAATTGCTGAAAATATGTGTATATAGTGTACTGTATACAGTGTCTATATATACACATTGTTATATGAGTAAATAATGGTTATACCATAGTGCTCAGCACCATTTTTCTTCGAATTCCATCCCCATGATCATAATACCATAATAAACCACTTCTTTATAGGACCTCAGAATCAACAGATCCAGTACATCCCACGAAGGGTATAAGGTGAACAACTGGAAGCTGTCCACTGGCTTGGGGGTTCAAAAAATGGAGAAATTGCGGGTCCATGGCTATCTCCTTGAGCAGGGATGTGTCATCATGATGATCAAATAGCTTCGAATTATGATAATGATCCAAAATGATCCAAGTACTTGTTGCTCATCCCAGACATCCTAATGGTTCAATAACCCTCGTAAAGGAGTCACCAATTGTTCGGGGTAAGTCTTTCATCCCAAACTGAAGGGTGGTGTGTTTGCTTTTGCATCAAACTTCTCCGATGTGTCAGGTAATCCGGAGCACACATCTTGGGTCAAACAATGAATTCCATCCTTTTCTGTGACCAGCGTTTGCAATGCGTTTCCACCATTTTATAACTGCCAGAGCCTCAATGAAAGTGGAGAACCCGAGAAAATATCATGAATCTTTACCACGCACAAAAATAAGAATACACTCATATAAGAAAAAGGAAGTGTTTAAATCATCATAAAAAGTCTTCAAAAACTCGATTTTCACTTACCAGCACCGGAAAACTCTCGGCCACCAGGCTGGCATATCTGGCGACCTAAAGACGGCTGAGTCAGATTCGCCTGGGGATGGCAGTGGAAAAGGCACCATTTTTCTGGATTCAAGTGGATGGGGGTTGGAACGTTTCAACCATAGATCGCCCCATCAATTCTGGGCTGGATGAGTGTGTTCCATTTTCTGGGTGATAAAGATATATTCACCCAAATTTGCAACCCGACAGTAGGTTTCAGGGTTTCACCCAGACCCAGAGACTGGAACCCAACAGTCACTGCCGCTGTGAATTAAAATGATCATATCATATCCAATGGTTTTGGTTTACTTTCCCATGCAATTCAATGTCTCTTTTCCAGCCAGCAATCTTTGAATATCAGGCCGTACAAATGAGAATCAGACGATGTTCCTGTTGAAGAATGGAATGTCCATTGTTGCGCGATGTTGTCAGAGGGTGAATATTATGCGACATCCACCAGTTTTTAATTAGATCCCTTGCAGCATTGGCCAGCGTTGTGGCTCATGTTGAATTTCAGGGTTAATCGTCAGGAACTTTTACATCATGGTTTCCCGCTCCTCCGCAATTACCCTTTTAACAAACCATGTTTTCTCTTCAAATCCTTCATCAATGGAAGGTTGCCAGTTTCGAGCATTGATTTGTGGCCAAGACTAGTTGNCCTTTTAACAAACCATGTTTTCTCTTCAAATCCTTCATCAATGGAAGGTTGCCAGTTTCGAGCATTGATTTGTGGCCAAGACTAGTTGGGAATTCAGATCCATGCACCCGGTCTGAAAGTGTTGAGAGTATTTGTCCAAAACTAGGACTTGTGTTTCAATGGTAACAGTAACAAGTGGAAACCCACTGCTGACGTTCATACTGCACCAAAATCACTCCTGCCTGTATCCCCTCTGATTTTCAAACACCTCTTAGGAAGTACATCTATGCAATGGGAACTCCTGATATTGCCAGGTTCCATCACCAAAGGTTGCATGGCCAGTGGCTAACCACATCCCTTTTGGTATCCCAGTTCTCTTTGGTTGTAATCTAAGCACTATCCCTTCGCAAAGGTGAAACTCAATGTAATACCGAAATTGTAGACACATAATCATGACATGATTATCATAATGCAGCCGTTTCATCTTCCATTTAGTGCTCATGATTCATGATTTGACGACTATGATATCATATATATGTAATATGACCAATGATTACCCTCCGGTAATTTAGCACAGCTATGGAAAGTGGCCCATTTAGTTCGATGATTTACCCACTAAAAATTGTGGTTTTCCATGGCAAACTGTTAAACTACCAGAGGATGCATAATTTTTACATACCATCGGATGTCATCATATCTTCCTAATCATTGAAAAACAAAGCTGTCCCAATGGATTCCCCATGGTTTCCCACCGCTGCCTATCACTGCCGAGCTGAAATTCAACTCCGGCTGCGGCAGCAGCTGTGTCACTGGAGGTGCTGTGGGGGGGATCTCGTCTGGCGGTAAAATCCACCATGTTTGTTGGTTAAACCTCCATGTTTGCATATTTAAACACCACCTAAATGGTCTAATATCTACATATATATATATATATATATTATTACATATATATATATATATATATTACATATATAGAAATATATACTTACATACAAATATATATATATATGTATAAGTGTAAAATCCCTACTAAACCACGGTTTCTGGGGGGGTGTTTAGTTTAACGGGGATGGGAACAATGCTTGACGGTTAAATCACCATTGGTCCAAATGTGTTCACACCACATCTCCACCTCCCCTGCCACCATCTCACCTCAATTGTCCCCACCGTGCCCTCCACCATGGATGTGGCGGGGGAAGGCAGCTCGGGTGGCACCTGGGATCGGATCAGCTGCATGGTAAACTCCTCTGTCCAAAGCGTCCTTTCAAACAATTGGATACGTGCTAACACGGCTAACACCTATGCACATTTGGATTCTATATGATTACTGTATATATATATATATGGAAAAATACATATAAAGGGAGAGATAGATGATTAGATAGATAGGATTGAAAATATTGATCAGATAGATTAGATGGATTTGATAGATTAAATAGATTATATAGATATATTATATAGATTACATGAACTGCATAAATTGAATAATTTGGATAAGTGCTATAGATGGATAGATAAATGGATGGATGGACGGATGGATGGATGAATAAGGAGATGGACACATTCATAGATGGATCAATGAAAAGATGGATACTAAAGGGACAAAAAGAGAGATAGACAACAGATACTAGTAGATAGATAGACGGGCAAAAAGACGGATGTGCATTGTATGTGCATAGATATGTACATATATATATATATATACATGCGTCTAGATATATAAGTATATATATATAATTATATATATATATATTATCTGCACATCTATAATATATATATATATGTACATACATATATCATATGTGTCTGCACATGCCCCATGGATGGGCGTACCTTCTTAAGAAGATTTAAGAAGTATAATTTAGGGCATCATTTTGGGGAATCGAGTAGCTTCCTACAAGTAGAAGCTACTTGAACAAGTACTTGGATCCAGAGGGATATGATATTGACACGTGCAGGATCATTGCTATGGGCAGGTAAATAGAACTAGCAGATAGACACCAGCCAGAAGCTGCCCTGCAAATTTGTCATCTCGCACACCGATGTTGGGAAATGTGCGGATATTGTCCAAACCCCAAACCATCCCCATGCCTCCAAAAGAAACCTGATGTTTGAGTTCTGACATCCACAGTTCTTACTTTCGACACGGTTGCAGCTCTGGGTCTCCGAAACTGGCAATGCTTCGGGTGAATCTACTGGGGGGGCGGATTCACCTTGGCGTCCGCATCTCACCAAAATATGGGTGGAGAAAACCACCATGATCATATTGAGAAGTGGTGAAGAATGGGGTTTATCATCCAATATTTTTTCACCAATGACTTACTGGTGCTTAGTAGGGAATGGGGGAATGGGATGATTATTAATGGTTATTATAGGTCATTCCCCCATTCCCTACTAAGCACCAGTAANGGAATGGGATGATTATTAATGGTTATTATAGGTCATTCCCCCATTCCCTACTAAGCACCAGTAAGATGAAGAGGGGCAAGAATCAAAGACGATGCTGTTCGGTGTCAGATGGTCTCAGCCAAGACTGGATTCACTGGATGCCCTCAGAGCGTGATCCCAAGTATCTCACTACAACATGCTTAAAGCTCTGCAGGGTCCCCAAGCCTTCAACACTTAAAGTTGGAACCATAAAACTTGCAAGTGGATTCTGCCAAATCTTCTGGTCAATTTGTGTCTCCGATTTTTTTTGACATCGATGAAACCAAATTTCAGAGTCAAATCATTCAAAGAAAACGACCTCCGACTGCTGTGGCCCAGACTCATCGCAGCTGATGGCTCAGGTGCAAGGCCCAGTCCCTCTGGCACATGGGGTACCTTGCGAAAGTGTTGCTAAAAGCTGGAAACCATATGCCTTCCAGAAAAATCAACATAGACCTTGCCATGAGTTGGGGATTTGACGATTTTTGTTGTTTCACTTAAAATTGGCTATGCTCAGGGTCTTTGTTAATTGTAGGAGGTATATAGTTGGAAAGTCCTTGGGTAAAAAAAATGAAAAAATGAGTCATGGGGCTTTACCATGCCCACCAGAGGGAGGAAAGGACAAATATTTGGAACCACATGGATGAATATTGGCCGGACACGAGATTCAAAATGTCCAAGAATGGTTCAGCACATGCGCAATTTAGGTAGTAATGGTTTGGTGCCATGATGTCATTGGATTTGCAAAGTTAAAATCGCCACAAATGGACAACGATCCAATTTGACGTTTGGTAGTTTCAACGTGTTTCAACCATGTGGAAAAGGATCTAAAATGTCATTGGGGATCATCATCCCAAAGCATTCCAAGTACAGTAGGGATTTTGGGGTATGCCAACCATTTTCAGACACCCAAAACCACCAATAAACTGGACTTTCATGGATTTCTACACCAGATGGTTGGGGTACTGACATCTGGCGAGGGGCCTCCAGGCCCGGGGGGCTTTGCAGGGAAATCAAACCTGATGGAATGGCAAATCCATAGATTATCAATTTTTGTCTCCCTCAAAAATTGTCGGAAAGCCTCTCTATGAATTAAAATCTCCCCAAAAACAAGAATGGAGCATATATGCATACATATATATATATATATGCCATTGGCAGCTTGGATTGCCAGAGCTAAACAGAGGTTTCTTAAAATGGCAGTGTCCCCAAATCATCCAAGTCAGTAGATCTTGACTTAGTATTGAAACCCATGGTGACTTGGGGATCCCTCATGACCTAAGAAACTCCCATCATAGCTGCCTCGGTCAGGGGATGCTCATCCATGGGCGATGTGGGCGACGTGGGTTTCTCAGTGGGCACCTGGACTCGCAAAAAGATGGAAAAATGNCATAGCTGCCTCGGTCAGGGGATGCTCATCCATGGGCGATGTGGGCGACGTGGGTTTCTCAGTGGGCACCTGGACTCGCAAAAAGATGGAAAAATGCCCCAGGTTATGGCCATCATGTGAGATTATCTCAAAATGTTGCCGAACAACATGGGAAAGCTCAGCTATGGACAACTACAGATGATGATCAAGACATATTGGATTTTGGGCCACCTTCGTTTTGATTCTTTGAGACAAATCCATTTGGTTTATGGGAAAACCTGGACGCCAAGTATGTTGTTGGCTCGATCACTTGTGGATCTGCTTTTTTTTCATCTTGCGCCCTGGAGGACTGGTGATCCAGAATCATGGGGATTACATGGGTCATAGGTACATCCACATCACCCCCCCTTGAAAATCAATGAAACTCAAACAATGACTGGCTTGGTTTGAACGAAAATGTTGCGGGAACCCGGACTGTGCCAGCAAGTACAGTATGGATAGTATGGGCTGTTTTCCTTCGAATCAATCGTTGGGAAAGAAACCAACTATGAGAATCACCTCAACATCTCTCTCTAGTGGCTCTAGTGGCTCCAGCCCATAATTCATCAGGCTCCCTGGCGGCAATGTCGGCTTCTGTAGGCGAGGATGCTCCGACTGAGGATACTACACCTGGCTGATGGGATCTGAGGATGCCAGCGATGCCGAAACCGTTGGGGGATCAATGCCAAACCAAACTGGGGGAAGCTTAAAATCTGTTGGCACTTCATCATGATGATACGATACGATTACAATTACTGGAACATAGATAAAAATAATGCAATTGAATAATCCGGCAAGACCCTGAAGCAAATCTACAATCCATTGGATGGTTACCAGCAACCACGGCGTTCGTCACAAGTTCAAATGGTTTGATANTGCAATTGAATAATCCGGCAAGACCCTGAAGCAAATCTACAATCCATTGGATGGTTACCAGCAACCACGGCGTTCGTCACAAGTTCAAATGGTTTGATACTCTCTCAATCACATTTCCTTGGGAGCCAGTGAGCTTGGCCACTTTGGGTGGCGAAACATCCAATTGTTGAGCTGTCCAACCCCGTAGGCCCACCTAGTAACCAGTGATACCAACTATTAGTACGACCGCTNAGCTTGGCCACTTTGGGTGGCGAAACATCCAATTGTTGAGCTGTCCAACCCCGTAGGCCCACCTAGTAACCAGTGATACCAACTATTAGTACGACCGCTGATTGATTATGACAGGTTGATGTTCATTGCTTCAGCCAGCTGGGTTGGACCTTCCAACGTTGCATCCCTGCCTGAACTTCCGGGAAGCACCGGCACCTCATCTACGTCCGCCTCAGCCACGCTCGGCAGTGATAGCTGGGAGTGTCCCTGTTAGGAAGCTTGGGTTTACCCTTCAGCAATTCAACCTGGGAAAAATCGTCCATTCATAAGTAATTATCCGATTTTTTCCTATTGTAAGAGCTTTGATTTTCCAGCGCGTTAATTACTAGAGGGTACTATGAATCTGAATCTTCACTAGAGACTGTTTTTGAGTGCCATGTACAAGATGAAACATTGCACAGGTGGCAAGGTCCTATAGACATGGTGTGAAATGATATGACAAAATGTAGCAAATTGCNGATGAAACATTGCACAGGTGGCAAGGTCCTATAGACATGGTGTGAAATGATATGACAAAATGTAGCAAATTGCATATCTGAATCGCTGACCTCCAAACGCGACCACATGAGAAATCATGAGAATGGTTCTCGACATTTTTAGGGTCCAGTGGATGTAGTGAGTGTTTTCCCAAAGATGGGTCAGAATTTGAAGCCCAGCAAATGTCTCAGATAGACTGGCCACGTTGAATCAAAGATCCCAGTGTGGGAGTTGCGTCTGTCTGAAAATCGGCTGTATCCCATTCCATCCGCTGATTATATAATAATCATTTTCTCTCTGAAGATTGCAATTTTTGGTATACACCATTTGTAGACAAACCCAATATCCAGTTTCGTTGCAAACAAGTCCCACTGGCCATGTCTCACCTAGCAAATGTCAAGATGCACCCCCATCTCTTCGAGTTGCTGCTGACTTGCTTCATGTGATATTCTGTATGTGAACAGATACATTCAATATCATGAAGTATATAATGTACATACTATGCTACTACAGAATATCATATCACGTTTCACCAGTTTCACCTATAGTCTAATAGTATATAATTCATTATCACTGTATGTGGTGTGTATTAAATGGATACAAATGGATGTTTCTCAAAAATTAGGTACCAAAAACTTTTCGCCATCAAAAATGAGCAAGTGTTGGCGATTGGCGGGTCCCCCAGTTTAAGAAACGCCCATATACTATAGGTGGGTGAATCCGCATCTGTGTTGGCCACATCCCCATCATTTAAACACCACAAACATCGGCAAGAGACCGTGGGAGGAACTCCACCTGGCACCAGTGGGTCGTTTCACCCTGGTCTGGAACCCTAAAAATGTTGGGCCTGGTCTGGCAGATTTTGTTCTGGACATAGCCATTTGTGGATTCCATGTTAAATTTTGTAATCATAAGGTTGGTGGCTTGTCGCATTTTGAGACCACCCACCCAAAGGCCCGGTAGGGATGGGGGAAGAGTTCCAATACCATCCAATGAACATTGAAGGTCATGTTTGAATACAACAATGTGGACAGTACCAACCCCTGTACTGATATCGGTGTTATCCAACAAGACCCAAAGATGGGATGGCCAAAAAAGGCCGGGCGCGGCTGGCAGATCACCGGCAAGTCCTATGGCTTCCACATGGGCGAAGAACCTATGAAGATATGAATAGATATCACTGCAGTGGAAACTACATACTCATGTTCAAATATCTATGTATAGTGTATACATATCAATGTGTGCAGAGAAGTGATATGATCGTCTTTCCACTTTTGAAATCTTCGTTTTTTTTTGATAACCAAACAAAACAGCAGTCTTAGTAGAATGAATAGACTTTGTACAAAACAAACAAACAAACAAAGAATTTGTGGATCTACCCTCCGGTAATACATAGAGTTTTGAATGGGAAAATCATCTATAGATGCAGGATTCTCCATTGTCATGTGTTTGATTACCAGAGGTAAATCCATATTATCCTACTAGAATTCCCATTACTCCATCAAAAATTCGTGATTATGGTTTATTATTGGGATATTGATGGAATATTAAGGGATATCGCGGCCTAGCACTGTGGGCTCCACTCGGGTCGGTGCTGTCGGCACCTCACTTACAATCAATGGCTGGTGAGCGGTTTTTCACTGGCCAATGTGTAGATATTATGTATGTTTTCCTCTGTATATGAATTATTATCTTATTTGTATTCATATATGTATATATGTTCATAGATGTATAAATGCATTCATATGTGTTCCTATTGTATATATAACTATATATACATCTCTATATATATACACATACATGCATATATTCATATGTTTAGTCCATATATATATATATATATACATCACATATATATATATATACACATGGACGTGTATGTGTGTGTGTATGTGTATATTTATATATGTGTATGTCTATGTGATTGTATGTGACAATGATGGATGCATGGATCCATGGATGGATGGATGGATGGATTGATGGATGGATGGATGGATGTATGGATGAATACCAGACCATCCTATTTTTGCAAAAGGAAATGATGGCAAATTCATGAAAGCATCCCAAGTTTAGGGGATGGAAAAATCACAGAGATGGCAGTAGCAAAGGATGACATACAGTACTTTGAGTGTAATTGCGCTGTCAGTTGGCGAGCCTTGTCAAAAGGAGTGACGAGCGAGGGGATTTACCCAAAAATAAACACATTAAGGAATCAATTGACCTGTTCATATTAGCCAACAAGCCAGCACATGCACGACTAAACAAAGGTGTCAACAGGAGACTCGCCCCATTTTGACCTTGAAGCACCGTTAGGTCACCAGCGTCGCAACGATCGCAACTGAGGACTCCCAACCGTGTTCTCCCTGAAGTCCGACGGACTGGTTGGCATCTCTGTTGGCACCTGGAAAGATTGCGAAAAGTTAATGGTTGGCGGGGGGGTGAAGGGAACATTTACAGGAACCCCAAGTTTTAATCGGAAAACCAATGAATGTCCCTCAAGTCTCCCCAATGAGACATTGCGAGGTTTGGAAGCAGAACGCGATGATTCTAATTCTACCTTCACTGCTGCGTCAAAGAATCTGATACATCATGTTTCTGTAAACTGTAAATCCATTCTCCTTGGTGATTTGCCCGTGTTGATTGCCTCCACTCATGTGGAATACCGAAAACCAAAATATATAGCATGTCTAAGCCTTATATATCTGATAAGACTCCCTGGAAAGATACGGTAAAAATCTACCGATTTCTTTCTTTCAGCCACCTTCCCCACCACCCCACCAGCCCCTTCCGTCGCGACACCGGCATCTCCGAAGGCGATCCCGGGGCGGCGGAGGAGCGACCCAGAAAGGCAGAGGAATGGAGGCCTCGCAGCTTGGAAGAAATAGCGCGTGAATGGTGTGATGTGGTTCTGGGTCAAGAACCCTAGTACATTGTAAATAGCTGGTAAATAGCTGGGAAATAGCTGGTAAATGCATCGACATCCCCTCAAATATGGGAAGGTTTTGATCCATCCTCATGTAGTAACTTGGTGACATGCTGCATGTTTCGCGAGGGGAAGTCAAACTGGTGAGGTGATTTGATCCCGTGGAGCGAATCGAACCTCTGGCTGAAGATGTGTCTGGAAAGAGCAACCAATCAGGGTGAAGTGTGTTTGAATCAACAAGGAGTGATTTAGCCCTCATAAGGCACGCCACACATTCAATCCGCATAAATCCTCAATGAATACAGAATAATTAGATAATTAATTAAATGGATATTATATATCAAGAAAAGTAGAATCATGGCATCCCAGATATCTTCCACCTGGCACCAGAGGAGGTTCATCGGAGGTGACCTGATCAGAGTTGATTCCATGGTTGGAAAAATTGGGAAAATGAGCTTCAAAAAATGGGATGGAATGGGGTTCCGAATTTTGAGACCATTCCATACAATTCCGAGATAGGATGCATTTGGATTCACAGAATGGATTCGCGATTCGGTGACAGTCCAAATTGAATCTGGGATTGGCAATGTCGCCCAAGCACGGACTGTCCTCCAAGTTTAGGCTAGGAGGCACGAGGGATCTGCGGACTTTTGTTCTGTTCATCTTTGTTGAACCAAGCCAGAAAAAAAGAACATGCCAAGGTGTTGTGGATCCATCGTTTTCATGTTGGGATCAGAAGATCGCAGCTGGCCATAGCCGCAGCCATCCCATCACCACACCTCCCTCGTGGGATCGTAGCCTGGGCTCAGTGGTGCACCCAGCAATCGGTCATAATCGGTGGGTTTCGGGGAAAATGTACAGGAAACCCATAGGAGACCTGCAGAGAATCGATGGGAAAATGGATGGTGTCCTATAGATTTTCCCATAAACCAATCCAATCATTCGGGAGTTGACTATCCTTGACTCATCATTAAGAAACCAAGGCAGTGAAATGTCGTGGACACTCTGGGATTTGCACGAATCAAGTGGGCCAGTCACTACAATCGGGCTGCCGATAAGGCCAAAATGCATCGTATACTTTTGGTTTACCCTCGATTCATCTGACCCGGCAATGAGAACATCCTATTTGCAGCAGCAGTCATATGCAGCAGGAACCCAATGGATTGCCAGACTGCAATATCATGTGGTGCAGATAGACTCTGATACATGACGAAGCACCGACTGTCAAGCCTTTCCTGCAATTTATGCAGGTGAGGGCATGGCAGGTTTACATTTCATAACACATAAATACACATAACACAACCAAAACCTTGGACCTATATGACCTATGTTTGTTTGTTGCATATGTCATCATGTTTTCCTACCCCTACAGCCGCCCTTGCTGCCATCACCTTGCCTGGCAAGCGAGTTGGCTCCCCAACCTTTGCCAAGTGGATTAGGTCTCCGGGGAGTTGGCTTTGAACGGCACCATTTTTCTGGATAAAGATGAAAAAATGGAGAGACACAGAAAACATGTCCCGTAAATCATGATTTAGTCTATATTGTGAACAACTCATAGGGATCTTTCTCCAGGATGCACATGATTATTCTTGATGACCCCGGGGCTTTCCGAAGTCAATCAGGGGGAACATGTACTTAAAAAGCTGATTTGCTCCCGCTAAGATGTGGAAGCGCAAACCTTCGTCTACAGTGCTGTGCCCACTATATAAAATTACATAAAATCGTTTGGGACCACAGAAAGAAATCTGAGTCTGCTGGGTGTTTTCACCTCCGATATTTGTGAGTTGTATCAGTTGGTTAAGAGAATGAGAAATGCCTATTGTTCAATAGCTGAAATCATAAAATCCTAGACCTCTATCAATCAATAAACTTCTGCGAACCCACGTTTCACAATTTTCGGGGAGTGGCTGAACCTTCCAAATCCCCGGGCTGAACCCTTCGGTCTCCCGACGGCAGGCTCTTCCATTGGACTCGTGGGCAGCTCGGTGGGAACCTGTCACCGCAATGTGTGGATCTGATACCCCAAGAAGTGGTCAACCACGCTTGTCATCCCGCGGTCTTTCTATAAGCATGAACCGCCCCAGTCCGTCCAATTGGCCTAATGCTCGGTTCAACACCCTACGTTGCTTCCCATAATTCGCATGTTCAGCTGAAAAATCCACGCACAGTTTTTTGCTTCACCTCCAATATTGAAAACCCAAAGAGATACTTTTACTGGTTTGAATATCCCGAAAAAAAACACCAAGAACATCTCCCACATTTCGGATATCCCGTTGGATGATCACATGTTGATATCCCCAATTTGGTGGAGGATATTTCTATTCCATCGTTTTAAATTCCACTATGTTTTTTTCTATAAACAAATGCCACACACTGGGGCGAATTCCCATCAGATTTGGATCCCACATGTGAGGGGCCATCCTCCAAGCCAGAAAACGGAACTCGAACACCGTCTCTCAGTGGAAGTTCATATCATATCCTTTGGTAATTTAACATCGCTATGGAAAATGGACCATTTATAAATGATCTACCCATGTATTGATAATTTTGATGTTCATAGATTTTCCGTAGCTATGTCTACCAGAGGGTATCATTGGATTTGCCATGGTCCGAAAAATTCCTGATGTCCGCCACTCTGGATGACTGAACTCTGCTGGTTAATTACGGGGTACCTCCAAAAAGTTATAATATGTTATAATATGTTATCAGTAAACTTGTGTTTATCCTGGGTTGACATTCTCATTGCCAAACACAGATGCCCTGCAAAAACACACTTTTCTAGCTGGCTAGTCCATATAATATGTCTATGTCAAAATCCCCATTTATAGGAAAAAAATAGTACTATATAATATTATATAAACTATCCATTCGAGGTTTACCCAGATCAATGGGATTCCAAGCATCAAACTGGCAGTCTATTTGAAATCCTGTGTTCACGCTATCATTTTTCCAATTTTTATCCCCAAAGACTTACCAGTTAAATGGCTAGTGACTAAACATAGTGTTTGAACCATCCCCGTTTGGAACATATGGCTTTGTCTGAAAATAGGGTATCCCCAATTCCAATGGATTATCATCATGTGCTCTATTAAAACGGCTGAAACTGGGGGTACATCCCGTTTGCAGACACTCCCATATCAGTGGATTTACNGTGCTCTATTAAAACGGCTGAAACTGGGGGTACATCCCGTTTGCAGACACTCCCATATCAGTGGATTTACCGCATGATCCCATTTACGCACCCAAAGGGCTACCAGAAATGCGTACTTAAAAGTATAAACATATCTTTGAACCATCCCTACTTGGCATACATTCGTGGATCCACATATGATTGTTATAGTTCGGAGATCTTATCCCATGATATTCCCATCGTATCATCCCATATTATCCCATGGTTTTACCACATTTTCCCCATGGCTGTTGGAATCTCTTCAGCCCGGCACCGCAGTGGAGGACGCCAGGGGTCCTGGTGGCCGGGGGCCACCAGTTTGGACCGGGAAAAAAATGGAGGGTGGTGGAGAAAAATCATGGGATGATACATGAATTACTATGCACTATATGTATAATCAATCAATGGATATCTTCTAAATAATGTGTATATATATATATATATTGTACATAGATTATTCCATAATGTTCCATAAATTTCCGAGGTATAAGGGAATAATGCAATAATAAACCTAAAGACCCAAAATATCACCATGAATAGATAAATGGGTTGTATACGCCATCCCCAAATGGGAGGTATGTTGTTGGGTTTACCACATTATACATGAATTATTCCATAATTACATTCCGTAATTTTCCGAATATAATGAACAATCAATCTATAATAGCGGGATGATGGATCCGATAATGATGGATGATTAACTATGTATCGAATCATAGTGGATAATATGCATTGAAATTAATCATTCAATTATTCCATATCATTCCTAAACTATTCCAAAATCCTGAAGAAGAAATGACGGACCTGAGATTTGGGATTGGAAAATCCAGAACCAAAGAATGACTCGTACAATTTTTGGAAGAATCATCCCAAGTTAGAGGAAAAAATAAAACACAAACAAAAGTTTGAAACCAGCACGTCGTCAGAATATGCTGACGGAAGATCATTGAAGTCATTAGGGATGATGATCCCAAATCAAAAACTCAATGGAAACGCAATTTGCTGGTGGCAATCGAACTAAAAGGGTTCCTAATTGAGGAAAACATAGAAACACATTTGAAACCAGTAGTTGGTAGCTGGGCAAACGTACTAGATGCAAATGTCATCATACATACGTACCTGTGTACGTACCTATACATATCTAAATCTGTGTTTTGCATTTGCATGTGTATATTATATATATATGGTACCCCCCCCCAAATATATATATATATATATGTACACATACGTCTATTCATATCAATACCCAACACCGACATGTCAAGCTTCTGCACTTCTTTAGCGACTGAGATCCGTGGATTCGTACCAGGCCTGACGACCTTTGTGGCAGTGGAATTTCTGTCGCTTCCTCCTCAAATGACTTGGGCATCAGCGGGGGACCACCGAGACTGAGGAACATCTCTGTCAAATTGTTTGTATCAGGAAGCACTTCATCAATCGAATTCTCAAATTGACAGGAAATTGCATGGTGATGCAGTGATGCTGGGAAAGAACGGATCAACGGGATCAGTTACAGCAAAAGAGCCCGCGCAAAGCACAAAAGACAAAATTTTAGGTCAACTGCAGGAGGCCACTAAACGAACGAAGCACATAGTTTGATCCTTTGCCACTGCCCCAAAATGGTCGTGAAATCAGCAGCGAGTTCAAACACTGATCCCGGATTCGTAGAAAAATCTACTATTGGTAACAGTTATGGTTCGAAAAATCTGACAATTACCGGGTTCAGCTACCATTTGGGTCATGTTTAGGGGCAAAAAAAGCAGGTGTGGTGCTCGGACTGGCAGAAACTGCTCCTGAGTGCGTGGGACTCCTCCTGACGAAAGCAACGAAAAAAGAGGGGATTGGGGACGACTGATGTCTTGGCGATCGATCAGTGGATAATCAGATATCAACATATTATATGTGTGGATAAGCAAATCGTTTGTATAGCTGAAAGTAAGGATCTATTCAGCTTTCTCTACAAACTCATTCCGAACAGGCGTACGGGTTCTACATTGCATGACATTGCACCCTGAAAAAGTTGTCCTCGATGAATTGAAGTGGTGACATGGCCGAAGCACATGCTGAAACCTTTGAACTTGGTTGAAAGCGGCCAAAGGATGCGGTTCCTGTGACTTATGCGTTCTTCTCTGCTTGGTTGTTTGCCCTTTCTTTCAGTGGTTGTCTCCCCATTCGTGCGACCACTGTCCGAGCCCTCCATTCGTCTCCTGAGACCGTCGGCACATTGGTTCCCAAGGTGCGAGGGTCGCCAGTCACGGCCTCACAGTACTGCAGGACATAGGTATCCCATGCGACCCTTCCGTTACTAATCTTTGCGCTCAAGACTAGCATAAGGCTCTGAAAAACATGAAAGACAACTGTACGTGTACTGGGCCTCCCTTTTAAAACAATGAGCGTGCCAGTCCTCCTTTTCAAAAGGTTTTAATGTGTCATGCAGGCATCAAGACAATACAATCTGGTTAATTTACAAGACCTCACTGGTCACCAAGTTCTAGTGTGTGTGGTGAGTACATAGCACCGTATGGAAATACATTTGCAGATTATATATGTGCATATATATATATATGTATTTGTATATGTATATATGATGTTTGTCTATATGTATATATATATATATATATTCAGTATATATATATATATATACGAATGTATATATGTGTATTAATATATTCATGTGTATATATATATATACATATATAATATCATAATATATACATATATAATATCATGTATATGTATTTCCCGATATATATATATATATATATATATGTATATATATGTATATGTATATATATATATATGTATCCGTATGTATATATATATATATATCCGTATATGGTTATGCATGCATGTATGTGTACATATGTGAAAATCCTGCAGGACGTAACACCTTGAATCAGCCAGCATATGATGAGGTCAACATGTGACGTATCCTTCCTTCGCTGGCCATCCTTCTCAAGGGATCCCATTGGTCTTTGGTTTCTTGTTGGGGTGGTCCCCTTTGTTCAATTGGTTTGGGCACCTGGTGAAGCTGTCAGTGGGAGGCAATTGGGTGGCACCTCAGTTGTTTCACATTGGTAGCGGAGCCGGGGAGCTCGCGTTTGCATAGTGACCCAGGAGGCCTAGACGCGCAAAGCTGTGAAGCGATGGCAACTGAATCTGCAGGTGCCCTTTCGAGCGAGGAGTCCAAGAACAATTTGTGGAGTTTGCTGCCTTCATTTGATCCCGCATCGGACGATGTCAGAGAGTACTCCCAGAAAGTTAGATTCCTGCATGGAGTGTGCCCTCAGAGTCAGCGTGGTATGCTAGCACCTAGGCTAGCGATGCTTTGCAAAGGTACTGCATGGAACCAGGTTCGTAGTATTCCTTCTGCTAAGTTGACAGATGCCGAAACAGGTGTTCAGTCTCTGCTTGAAGCCTTGTCCTCATGGGAAGAGAGCGAAGAGATGGTCACCTTTGAGAAGTTCGAACGTGCACTTTACAAGATCGTGCAAAAGCCAGATGAGTCCACCATGTCATACACGAATCGCTTGAATGTTGCTTTTGATGATCTGGGGAGTGATGTCAAAGTCAAAGACGTCAAAGCCTTCATTCTCCTTCGCCAGAGCTGCATGACTAGTGATGATAAGAAGAAAGTCTTGACCATGACTTCCGGAAAGATGGATACGAAGTTGATAGATCAGGCCATGAGATCTCTCGCAACTCGAGTTTTGACTGGAGGAAACGAGCCGAAGAAGAAGGTGTATCCTGTGAACTTCACCGAGGAGGAGCCAGCTGATGCCTCCGACAGTTTTGAACCTGCCTGGAATGTGACCAATGTGGGTCATGATGATGAGTATGATGAAGGTGAGTGGATTGAACAACTCGCCAGTCAGGGCGACTCTGATGCGTTGGTCATTCAGACCTTTGAGAATGACTTGGAGGACCTCTTTCAGTCCACACCCGACCTTCAGTCGGCACTCATCTCCTATCAAGAAGCAAGATTGAAACTGTCAGAACGCAAGAAGTTCAGGGGCTTCTGGCCCACAGGATCGAGACCACCTTTCAAAGGAGGAAAGGGCAAAGGCAAAAAGGGGTTCATGAAAGGGAGCTCCAAAGGGTCCTTGCTGGACCGTATTTCCCGTACCCATTGCAAACTTTGCGGAGAACGAGGACATTGGAAAGCTGAATGCCCAAATAAGTCTACCAAAGAGTCAGCGAATGTGGCCTTCAGCATGTCTGCAGTGGATGATGCCAATCTGGAATCCCAGCATGTGATTGTGGAGAGCCTTGAGGACGCCAGTTTTCAGTTAGTGCCGTTTCCATCCGTGCACAATTGCCTTTTTGCCGCTGTCAATAAGTCTGGGGATAAAGATAATGGGGTAAATGGGATAGTCCTAATGGTCAAACATGGAAAGAACAAGCAGTCCGTTTTCTCAGCCAGAAGCTTCAACAGAGGAAGCTTTCAGCCTTGAACCTATGCCCTGAGCCTTCAAAGATCCGTGAAAACCCAGACCTTCAGTCAGCCCTGAGTGCAACCATAGATGGTAGCCTTGCCGTGCTCGATACCGGAGCAAGTCGCAGCGTGATCGGATCAGATCTTGTCCCTTCGCTGTTGAAAGATTTGCCTGCTGAAGTCCGAGCCATTGTGAAGCAAGTTCCAAGTCATGTTGGTTTTCGTTTTGGAAACAATCAAGTATCATATAGCCACTCTCAGCTTCGCATTCCACTGACCAGTTCAAAGAAGAGAATTTGGCTTTTGATCGAAATTGTCAACGGAACCACACCTTTCTTGCTGTCAATTCATGCCATGAAATGTTTAGGAGCTCAAATTGATCTCAGTCAAAACAAAGTGTATTTGAATGTTTTGCAGAAATCACTGAACATTCGTGAAAACACCCATGGACTTTTCATGGTCAGAATGAGAGATTTGTGCCAGTGTCAAGCTTTCACTGCGGCCTGCACAGAAACTGTTTTCCACAGCCAGCTTGTGTCCGAGTCCGTAGCTGAAAATCGACTGACCGCTGAGTGCCCTGACCTTAGCAATGCCCAGCCAAGCGGACATGATTCAGACCATCAAAGCGATCTCAGAGCAGGTGATGGAGAGTTTGAAAGCACTTCTCTTCTTGTTGGTGAACTTAGCCGAAGTTCACAGCACCATGCAACCTGTGCCGGAAGAGCGCTCAGAGCAGATGCTCCAGTTGCTGAGCGAAGTTCGAGCCCAGAAGCACAGGATCGACGAGATTGCCCAGATCCTGAAGTACAGCCCATGCCGTCGAGTGACGGCACCGGAAACTGGAGTGGATTCCGATCTGGAGTCGGAAGTTGCATCCCAGACCACATCTGTGGCGCCGTCCCCATCAGTGGTGATGACAAGATCCCATGCACGTCCAGCCCGCAGCCAAGCAGCTATCTCAGTTCCTGCGACAAGCCCCAATGTGCCAGTGATGCCCTCGCCCAGTGGACCTGTGGAACATCAGATCGTTCAGGCAGTGAATCCAAGCATCGAGAGCTGGGGTCAAAAGTGTGTGAGCTGGGGCAAGAAGTGGGCCGGAGTTCGCTATCAGGAGGTCTACGAGAGAGACCAGGGCTATGTTCAGTGGATCACCGATCGCACCAACTCATTGACACCGCCAATGAGAGATTTCCTCATGTATTGCCAGAGCCGCCAGCGACTGGAACGAACCAATTAGAACACATGGATGGTTCCTTGGTGCAACAAGATCCATACGAACTTTTGCTTGCCTCTTTCATTTCGAACACTTTTGAACAAGGGATGATGGCTAAGGTTTTGAATGAAGTTGAACCGAAGACTCAAATTGACTTATTAGAAGTCTATGCTGAACCTGACAGCCGTCTTGCCCAGGCTGTGCAAGACATGGGTGGAACTGCAATGAGATTCACCAGAAATGATGGCGATCTGAGCACATATGACGGCCAGTGTAAATTACTGAGATGGGTGTTCGAACATAAACCAAAACATTTGTGGTTGGCACCTGAATGTCTTCCTTGGTGTGCTTGGACTCGTTTGAATCGACACAAAAGCCTTGCTAGCTGGTTTGAAATCGAAGGAAAACGTGATGAATCCCGAGAACATCTCCAGTTTTGCAGTCTTCTTATGAAGGTTCAAAAGGATGCCAACCGACATGCCCATCTTGAAAATCCAGATGCCTCCGAAGCATGGGAACAACCAGAACTGGAAGAACTCATCCAAGGAACGTTGAGAGCTCGATTTGACCAATGTAGAATGGGATTGAAACATCCTCAGAATCACCGTTTCATCCGAAAGAGAACCACTGTTCGCACTACTTCTCATGAAATGCATCAGTTTTTGGATGAGCGATTCTGTTCAGGTAGTCATATTCATGCCCATGCTGCTGGTTCTTGCAAGTTTCGTGGCAAAGTTGTGCCGGTGTCCCGATTCGCTGCATACTATCCAAGTGGTTTTGCAAAGCGTGTCGCCAAGTGCATCCTCATGCAGCCACATACCATGGTAGATTGTCCCATACTCCATGTTGAAACTTCCGAAAATCCTGAAGAACGTCCCAGTAAGAGACCACGTAGGTTTGCTCCTCCAACTGCAGTTGTGGAACCACCAGCAAGCATTCCTGCACCTGTGACTTCCTATCGTGGTGTTCAACACAAGCCAAAGGGTAGCTTCTACAAAAGACTGGTCAAAATTGAATCGGAACATCCTTGGGCACCTTTGTTCAAACTGTTGCGCAACAGCTTGCCAAGAGTTGGAGCTCAAGAGTATCGAGCTGGAGACCGTGAGTTTGCACATGCTCAAGCTTTGCTTCCTGATTTGAATGTTACCCAAATCAAAGCATGTAAAGGGGTAGACCGTTTCCTGATGGGAGATCCAAATGCCATGCTACGACACACGTTTGTGATGAAGCGTTTTGATGGAAAGATTGAAGATCTTGGGAGAGACAACTTGGAAAGTATGTCCCAAAATGCCCAAAGGCGCAGAGCAATCCCAAGTCGCATCATGGTTTGTGTTTTTGGAAATTCCCAAGAAGGATCTAGCTCCTCTGCAGTTCCCAATGGTGAGAACGTCAATGGCGATACCAGCATCAGCGGCGAAGTCCCTGAAGTGCCAGTAGAGCCGACAATCACAGAACCAGCGAGTGTTCCTGAGGCGACTGCAGTTCCCGTACCTCACCCGTCAATAGGTGCCATTCAGCCATGGACTCCAGCTCCAGTGTCACAATCAGGTCCCAGGTTTGATAGTCTAAGTTCAAGTGAAAAAAGCCATGATAAAGAAAATGCATCACAACTTAGGACATCCGACTGCGGACAAGTTGTCAAGACATTTAGCCTATCAGGGAGCCAAAGCTGAACTTATTGCCGGAGCAAAGGACTATCAATGTAGTGCATGCACTGAAAGACGTCCTCCGAAACAGGGAGTTCCTGGAGCTTTGAAACCTGACCGAGACTTCAATGACATGGTAGGAATTGATGGGTTTGAATGGAGTAATGAGCACATAAAGGTGTATGTACTCAGTGCTGTGGATGAAATCACCAGATTCCATCTTGGAAAACGCACCACAAGAGACAGTCAACTTGCCCAAAAGTGTTTCTCAGATTTCTGGATGACCTGGGCTGGGACACCTAAGTGCCTTTACTTCGATGCGGCTGGCGAATTCCTTGCCCAACCGTGGCAGCAATTCCTTCAAAGTGAAGGTATCCAGCACCGTCTCTCAGCCACTGCTTGGCAGAGGGGTCAAGTGGAAAGACATGGAGGAATCGTCAAAGAAATGTTGAGTCGCATGAATCATCAGAAGCCCATTACCAGTCTCAGTGAGTTCGATCAATGTCTCCAACAATGCTTCAGAGCCAAAAACAGTTTGTCCAATGTTGATGGTTTTTCTCCTGAACAATGTGTGTTGGGCAAAGCGACCAAGTTGCCTGCCTCTGCTGTCAGTGATGAGGATACGTCTTCTCATTTGTTGGCAGAAGACCCAAGTTCCGCTGGAGATCAATTCAGACTTGCGTTGCAACGTCGTCAAGCTGCTCGGGAAGCCTTTTTGAAAGCCGAAAACTCCCAGGCAATCCGCAGATCGCTGTTACGAAAGTCTCAAGGAGAGATTATCAATTGGCAAACAGGTCAACTCTGTATGTATTGGTCCAAAAGAGATGCCCCAAATATGACTGAACAAGGAAGATGGGTAGGTCCTGCTCAGGTGGTCATGCAAGAATCCCGTAGTATTGTGTGGGTCAGTTATCTCAATAGGCTCTTGAGATGTGCCCGAGAAAATCTACGTCCATTTAGTCTCCGTGAATACCAGGAAATCAGAATGCATGAGTTGCCTGAAAACAATCCTGCCTTGGAGCAAAGAGCTCGTGAGCTTTCCCAGCAGTTGCGTGACCGAATTGGAACATTTCAATATAGAGATCTAACTCTCTTGGATGGACCGCCACCGCACGTCAGTGCTGAAATGCCTGCGTCAGATCCGTCTCATGTCCCATCCGGTCAGCCTGAAGAAGAACCAGCCCGTAGAGACTCAAGTGTCTTGATACCCCCAAGTGTTTTGCCACATGAAATTCATGTTCCCGACACTCCCTTCAGTGATGGTGGGGATAACACAAATGATGTAAACATGCCTGGTCAAGGGGAAAATGATCAGAATGCCACCGAAAGCCTTGCAGAAACGCCTTCACTTGCCTCTGATGAAGACCTAGGTGTTGCCGATGCAGGGGTTGTCTATAATGCTAGCTTAATAGAGCCTGCCTTAGATAACGGGGATTGCATCATAACAGAAGATGATGAAACTCTGTGGAGTGCGTCAGATGACCGGACTGAAGATTGCTGCATTTTTGAGTTTCTAATTCCTGTGCAGCAGCTTCGACAGTACAGTCACAAGCCTCGCGAGGCCCTTGCGATGATTGCCAGTGCTGCGAAGAAGTCGCATACTGAAGTCACATACAAGAATCTTACCACAGAGGAAAAAGCTTTGTTTGAAGTCGCCAAGAAGAAAGAGCTCAAATGTTGGCTTGATACAAACACTGTCAAAGGAATCCTGAAGTCCAGAGTTCACCCTTCACGAATCATGGGTTCACGTTGGGTTTTGACTTGGAAGCTATGTGATGTTTCCCCTAGCGGTTATAAACCAAAAGCTAGGTTAGTTGTCAAAGGGTACCAGGATCCATTGGTGGGACAATTGGCGACCGACAGCCCGACATTGTCACGGGATGCCCGCATGGTTCTCTTACAGACAGTTTCATCGATGCGATGGCGTCTTCAGAACTTTGATATTCGTACTGCCTTTCTTAGAGGGCGTTCTGATGGTAGAGAACTAGCGATGCAGCCTGTTCCTGAACTTCGGGATATGATGGGTCTTTCAGATGATCAAGTATGTCTTCTCGAAGGAAATGCATACGGCCGGGTTGACGCACCATTGCTGTTTTACAAAGAGTTGCGAAAACAATTGGAAAGTTTACACTTTGAGGTCCATCCCCTTGACAATTGTCTATTCCTGCTTCGCAATCAAAAGGATCCTGAACAACTGGATGGAATACTTGGATGCCATGTTGATGATGGAATAGGGGGAGGTAACCAACGATATGAAGCAGCTCTAGAGAAACTGCAACAAGTTTTGCCCTTCGGAAGCCGTGAGTATGGAAAATTCAGATTCACAGGTTTGGACTTGGAACAATTGCCGGACTATTCAATAAAGATTAGTCAGGGAGACTATGTCCATAAAATACCGTCTCTGGAAATTCCCAAGAACAGAAGAAATGAGAAAGACTCAGCAGCCAATGCCAAAGAAGCTCAAGCCTTGCGAGCTTTGTGTGGCTCACTTCAATATGCCACGGTTCACTCACGCCCTGATATAGCAACCAAGGTGGCATACTTACAAAAGTGTATTCCACATGCAAAGGTGAGTGACTTGCTTGAAGCGAATCGTGTTTTGAAGGAAGCCAAAGAGTTTGCTCATACATCCCTGTTTGTTCGTCCACTTCCATTCCGTGAACTGACCTTTGCGAGTTTTGGTGATGCCTCTTTTGCCTCGGAGTCAAATTTGAAGGCTCAACAAGGTCTATTCATAATGGCGTGCACTGCAGATCTAGCTAAGAACATGACCTCAGACTTCTCACCAATAGCTTGGTCTACAAAACAAATAGGACGTGTAGTGAGATCAACTTTGAGTGCCGAAGCCTATGCAATGTCGTCCTCCATTGATGAGCTTAACTGGATCCGAATCATGTGGGGAGTTATTCAAAGCCCAAAGTTTTGTTGGCAGCAACCTGAGATAGCTTTGAAAACCTTACCCAAAGCTCTTCTGATCACAGACTGCAAAAGTCTATACGACTTGATGACAAAGGTGGCCACACCAAACTGTCAAGAGCGGAGAACGACCATAGAGGTGATGCTCATAAGACAACTTGCTGAAGATAATGCAGACTGTCGTTGGATTTCAACAGCTATCATGTTGGCCGACACATTAACAAAGCCCATGGACTCAACTTTCATGCGCACGGTGTTGAACCTTGGAAAGTTTAGAATCTACGACGACATGCAGAGCCTTCAGCAAAATGCAACAAAGCGCTATGGTAAGACTTGGATCTCATCCAATGGTGCTGATTCAAAAGAGAAGAACAGTGAGTGTGAAAATCCTGCAGGACGTAACACCTTGAATCAGCCAGCATATGATGAGGTCAACATGTGACGTATCCTTCCTTCGCTGGCCATCCTTCTCAAGGGATCCCATTGGTCTTTGGTTTCTTGTTGGGGTGGTCCCCTTTGTTCAATTGGTTTGGGCACCTGGTGAAGCTGTCAGTGGGAGGCAATTGGGTGGCACCTCTGACTCAGTTGTTTCACATACATATATATATATATACATTTGTATGTGCGTGTGTGTGTGTGTGTCTCTCTCTCTCTCTCTTTATGTAAATATACAAGTGTGTATATATATATATATGCATGAGTCTATCTTATATCTGGAGTGTGTATATTTATGTGAGTATACTGTATATGCCTTTATATATAGACATTTACATATAGGGTTGCAAAAAATCCTTGATGTATGTTATGTATGTGGGTGGGTTGACCATCATAGTCTATCATAAAGTCATTTATCATGTATACTCGTTCAACATGACCCAGACCAAACTAATCAGACAATATCCGATGAAACCTGGTACAAAAAACAGACACCGTCAAACACCACGTGTGTCTGAAAATCCCGTGTTTGACCAGCATGTTCCCATTACAAAAAAACATGTGTATGTAGTTTTTTTTGTCATGTATCATGTGTATGTATATTATATATCATGTACAATGTACAAACACATATCTATGTATGTACTGTATATGTATGTACTGTATCTGTATGTTCGTATTTTATGTATATCTATATATGAACATTGCCACGTTTGGTCCCAAAAAAAAACATCTCTTTTGTGGGCATCTCTGTGGGGACCTTGGGCAGGGGCTCTCGACTGGATGATCTACTGAAAAAAATCAGAGTTTGTCTGAAAATTTAGTGGAACACCTCTAGATCTATTGGTTGATCCTCATTATCCCCATTTTCATTGGCTATAATTGAGGGTATACCCTATTTTCAGACAAACCCAAATGAAAAATAAGCCCAGAGAGTATCCCCAACAGCCAGAAACACAGAAATTCAACCATTGCTCAACCAGTGAAAATATAATTAATGAATATTGATGAGATGTAATATCCTCAACATTGGAAAAAAGACTCTGTGGTTGTCCCTTGTCCAACGGTTTGAGCCCTACCCGATTCGACTATTCGCAAATCCCATCTTGCACCGGTTGAGTTACGGTCCAGAAAAACTTCAGAACAAGAGCCGTATGGCTAATAACCAATCAAATCAAAATTGTACCAGCGAAAAAAATGAAGTTCAGCATGGCCGCAGTACTTTTCTTGAGCCACATGTGTGTATATGTATATATATATATACACACACACATAGTTTACATCCAGTACTTGGCAACCCAGCAAGAGGAAATATCATATATATATATATATATGGAAGTGCGGAAGTATATAAATGGTATGAATTGACCCTTTTCTTTCAACAATAATTCAATATCAAATACCATCCTAATCCCATATTATGTTCCAGGAAATGGCATTGGTTCCTCCCAGTCTGTTTTAGTCTTGGCAACCCTCCAAGGATCGGCACCGGCATCTCTGAGGGCGAAGGGATCGCTGAGCTAATCAAGCCCGATGAGCCCATGGCAACTGGCAGAGGGTGGCAGGGTTCGGTTGGGGAAACGGATCATAAGTTCATGAGTGGAGTTGTGAGTATCAAATGATCATAATGAGAAAAAGGAACACCGTGGTACAATAACCTTGGTTGCATTCTTGGCTTGCTGTGATAAATTTTGGGTTGGTTGAGGATCAGTCATTGGTGCAAACTTGGGCAGTTGCTTGCTAATCTTCAAACCGTCCAATGTTCCAGGGTGAATAGATTTGAGCCACAGGGGATATCAACCAACGATAGGGCACAAAACAAGTCGAGCCCGGGAAACCAAGCACCCACCGAGCAATTCTCAAATCCCCAGTTTCAAAAAGATTGAGTGGGAAAATGTAGAAACATGATCTCCAAATCTTGCATTGTGGATTGTCATGTTTGATTAGGCCCAAGAATCATAGGCCCACATCTTGCCTGATGATCCATACGGAATCGGAACCTCCTCCGGCGGCACCTAGGGACAGTGAATCTGGTCTCACGGGGCATAGATCAACTGTTCCGCACACAAAACAGGATGATCTGCCAGTGATTTTGGCATTGAAACATGCACACGTCTCCACCACTTCAATCCCTTTCACCTTTTGTAGGTCTTTGACAAAGTACCAGAGCCTCAAAGGAAAGCTTTGGAAACCACGCGAAGTAGAAAATCCGGGAAAATGTTATGGATTTTCCGAATGATACAATAAACTCAATAAACAAAAGTAAAGTTGACTGGTCTAAAAGAAACTTTGCAAAAAAAAAAAGTCAACTGACCAGCACCACTAGGCTTCCGAGCCACCATCTCCGGTGACCCAAAGATTGCTGAGTCAGATTCACCTGCAGATGGTTTGGGAAAGACCCCATGTTTCTATAGTTTTCTGATGTTGTTCCATCTCAAAATTTCTGGATCTAAAAAATGATCATATCATCATATCCAAATATTTCTGGATAATTTTTCCTATTCAATTGAATGTTGATTGCTGTTTTCCGTCCAGCCATCTTTGAATATCAGGCCTTATAGATAACATGCCTGTTAATAAGGAATTTCCCATTGTCACGCGGTTTTGACAAATCTAACAAATCTAACAATTAAGATTCAGTAGATCCCGTGGGATACTGGCCAGTGTTGAGATTTCATGATGAGTTTCAGGGTCAGTCATCAGGAACTTTTCACATCGTGGTTTTCTTGCTCCTCAACAATTAACCTTTGAAACAAACCCTCTTTTTCGGATTAGTTGCCATCATGTTCGGGTGGCGACAATTGTCCGACAACAGTAGATGAAACCCACTGCTGCCGTTCATACAGTACTGTGTATAAATCACCTAAATCACTTTTGCCCATCTCCCTTCTCGTTTTCTGACGCATGTTGGAATTATGTACCCTCTGGTAAGCTGACATACGAAATCCCGATCCGCGACATGAATTTCTTGTCACCTCGAAGGCGAGTTTCCAAGGCCAAGTTCAATGACCAGAGGTAGTCAGTGGGTCAAATCCCAAGCTATCCCAGTCCTCTTCGGACGGTATTACTACACCTTTCCTTACCGTGGAGTAACCCCGTGTAATCCCCAAATCACACAGTCATTGAGACGTATATACACACAAAATGTGTTTTTTTTTTTTCAAATACAAATAACGTGTGTTCTCTATGACTCTATGATAATCCTATCACGATCATGATGATTATACAATTATAATCATATATATATATATGTATACACATATGTGTACTAATTTTGTTACAGTTGTATTAGGGGCTACCCCATGTTCTCCTGTGCACTTGGCCAGATCCCCATCGCTGCCTAGCTCTGGATGCTCTGGCCGCGGCGGCAGCTCCATCACATCAGGCGCCGTGGGCACCTCACGCGCACGGGGGGAATCTCCTCGGTCAATGGTGGATTTGATGGGAGGAAAACCGATGTTTCAACCTGTAAATCTTGGGTTGTTCTGTGCATCTTCAGGTTTTTTTCGACAAAAAAAACTCTGAAAGAAATTCTGTACATTTTGGTGAGGGAGCTTGGTTTCAAACCTTGAACCAACGATAGGAACCCACTATCGTGGGAAGAAACAATTCACAAGAGTGGTCAGAAAGTCCTTGATTCTTGGCGAAATCTCCTACGCCCATCATGCCTTTAAAGTAAATAGACAAGGCAAGCTGTGGTATCTATCGCCGGAACATAGAAATTTGATGAAATTTGTACTGATCCGTTCTTCTCCCATTTTCTACGCATACTTCCGCGAATATTCCCTATCACATCATTTCAATTCATTTCATCCAATGTCCAGAAGTCAAAAAAAATCCTTAGCGTTTGGAATCAAGTTGGGAATCAGCAGTTTGTTTCAACCTTTGCAAACCGATCCACATCTCCATCTCCCCAGCATCCCACCTCCACCGTGCCCGCCACCACAGATGTGGCGGGTGAAGGCAGCTTGGGCGGCACCTTGGTTCGGATCAGCTGCGCTGCGCAAGGCGCCTGTGATTTGAATGGATGGCTCTACTTTGTGTATATATATAATATTACTATAATATAGAGATAGATAAATAAATAGAAACTTAGATATCCAATGACAATCAACGATATACAATGACCAGTGCACGACTCTGTACGACTGTATATTATNTATAATATAGAGATAGATAAATAAATAGAAACTTAGATATCCAATGACAATCAACGATATACAATGACCAGTGCACGACTCTGTACGACTGTATATTATATGCCCCCTGGATACAAGTACCTTCTCAGGCAGTATTTGAAGCATGGGTCGGGGAATGGAGTAGCTTCTTAGGAGGTATTTGGATTCAGAATGATTCAGAGGATACTGACATTTGCGGGATCGTTGTTATGGGTAGGGATTGAATTCTTACCAGTGAGCACCTGACAAGCAATGTCATTTGGGCCACCGACATTGGGATCCATGTGGATATCTGATATCTCCAAACCCCAACCATCGGACCTCCACATCGGTTACCACCATGGTTTTATGAAAGCCCGGTGCCCTTACAAGTATCAATGAGGCTTACGAGGGACCCCTATTGTTCGGGGGNCCATCGGACCTCCACATCGGTTACCACCATGGTTTTATGAAAGCCCGGTGCCCTTACAAGTATCAATGAGGCTTACGAGGGACCCCTATTGTTCGGGGGACCATTCAATTGCGCGGTGGGTTTGCCAGACAGGCCATGGTCGCAGCACTGGGTCTCCCCAACCGGCAATGCTTCGGGTGAATCCACAAGCGGAGCAGATTCGCCTTGGCGTCCGCAGAGGGAATGTGAGCAGCCCATCTTGGGATTCACCCCCAAAATTCGGGGAAAAGCAATCATAATTTGGAGAACAGGCGAAGAATCAGGTTCATCATCCTATGATAAAGAAAGCTGAAATCAGGGCTTTACCATTCCAAGGTGTCCTCTCAGAATGAATTTCACATGCATCCCGCTTCAACATACTCGAAGGCACTCAGGGCTTTGAAGGCAAGTCTTTTGCTTGCTTTTTCAATGGAGGCCAGGCTAGAAATGCATGAGATTTTGCCCAACTTGAACCTAGATTTGAGGTGAAACCAGCCGTCAACCTCACCGAAACCCTGCAGGACTGGGTTCTCCCGGACTCATTGCCGCCGATGGTTCAGGCACAAGGCCGAGCCCCNTCACCGAAACCCTGCAGGACTGGGTTCTCCCGGACTCATTGCCGCCGATGGTTCAGGCACAAGGCCGAGCCCCTCCGGCACATGGGGAACCTGGCTGGGTTTCAGCCCAGCAACCCGCTAAGACCATCCGAAGCAAGGAACAAAAATGTATGAAATCATATGAAATCATATGAAATCAGAAATTATAGCTAGACGTTCGTGGGAATTTAATGGTCTGTTGAGGTTTGGGCCAACGCCTTCCAAGCCAAGAGTCGTACACAGTAGACACTCAAATGACATGAAACCGACGATGATGCTGGGTGATTTTTAGGCAGTAATTTTGCCCGTGATCAAACCGGAAATCCAAAATTGATTGATTAGTGTCTTACAACTTAGAAAATCTCTTGTTTGGAGAGGAGTCTCCAACTACAAATTTGTTCGAAATTCAGAGGGTTGTTCATTGCCAGGTTAGATTCCCAGAACGCAATGAACGGTTTAAACTCATGTATGTTACCTTTGATATTGATGATTGGATAGAACATAAGAAGTGCACAGTGTATGGTTCCTCATATTCATCAGCACCTTCCCAAATAACCCTGTGAGGCCCTTGTCAGTGAACCTCTGTGAGTGGATGCTCATCCATTGGTGANTGGTTCCTCATATTCATCAGCACCTTCCCAAATAACCCTGTGAGGCCCTTGTCAGTGAACCTCTGTGAGTGGATGCTCATCCATTGGTGAGGTGGGCGAGGTAGGCTTGACAGTGGGCACCTGCTCAACTCTGCCAGGAGAGTCGCTGGTTTCAGTTTGTCCACAATGGTGCTTTCAAGTCTTTGGTTGATTATGTCTGACCATAGGCTACCCATGAATTCGGGTATATAGATCAGCGAAATCCATGTTACTAATGGCTTTACAAAAGGAAACATGTCCACCTTTCAGTTTATATACCTGTCGTGGTTATTGTTGGGGGTTCCTGGTGCTTAGTGGTCTTGGATGTTCTTGGTGGTTTTGGGTAATTGTTGATGGTTATTGGGTTGCTGTTGGGTGGTTATTGGGTGGTTATTGGGTGGTTATTGGGTGGTTATTGGGTGGTTATTGGGAGTTGTTAGTGGTTGTTGTTGGCCAACCTTTCAATTTACCAAAGGAAAAACCATTGGTATGATCAGCCATGGATCTTGCAGGTCGACAGCACATGTGTGTGTGTGTGTGTGTCATGATCATCTTGTGCCACAAGTGGTCATCCTGAATCATGGGGATGTCATGGGGTGATAGGATGTCATAGGATGTCATAGGTATATAAATATCATAACCCCTGTTGACAAGCATTCAAACTCAACCAAAGGGCGGGAAACCCGAGGGTCTGATCCATCTCGCAATACAGGCTGGTTTCCTGTGAACGCTGTCCCCCAACAATGAGTCGTTGAGAAAGAAACCCACTGTGAGACCTCAAAATCTCCCTGCACACATTTCATCAGGCTCCCTGGCGGCAATGTCGGCTGCTGTAGGCGAGGATGCTCCGACTGAGGATACCATACCTGGCTGGATCAAATCCTTGAGCAACTTGCCAACGATGCTGAAAATGTCTAGGGATGTCAAGCGTTTTATCACCAGAAAAGGGGGACCCATGAAATTTCATGAAAATCATTGAACATCTCTNAACTTGCCAACGATGCTGAAAATGTCTAGGGATGTCAAGCGTTTTATCACCAGAAAAGGGGGACCCATGAAATTTCATGAAAATCATTGAACATCTCTTGGAACTTCGGCATCATGATATGAGTGGAATCATCTAGTTTTCAATGCATTCGCGCAAAACCGGCAAGATCCCGAAGAATGCATGAAACACATGTTTTTTGAAAATCTATCATCTATACTATACTGTAGGGTTACATCAGTCACAGCGTTGTTTGCGAATGCTTTGACACTCTCTCGATCACATTTCCTTGGATCGATGTAATCAGGGCGCCTTGATAACCAAACACTTTGGTCATGATTAATAGCAAAACATCCTATTTTTTGAGGTGTCTAATGAGAATGAACCCCTAGGCACAGGCCAATACAAATACCCAGCAATATCCACTATTACAACCACAAATACCCACTTTTCCTGGATTGATTTATGACAAATTGATATTGATTGCGGTCCTTTGGCCCACATATGGACCTTCCAACGCAAAATCCCCGCCTGAACTTCTGGGAAGTACCGGCACCTCATCCACGTCCGCCTCAGTCGTGCTCAGCGACTGCTGGGACGGTCTCTGTTGGGAGGTTTTGGGGTTTACACTCTAGGAATTCAACTTGGGAAAATCACCTATTTCCACACGATGATAGGATATATCTCATATTTTCCCATTGTACAATTTCACCCAGAGGTGAATTGGGATTCTCGGACATTTTTGGTCCCTCAGTTTCACATGTGCAGGCTGTTTTGTGTTCAGTGCATTTTTACCTGTGCTTCGACACCCGTAAAAAAATGGTGCTGAAAATTCAAGCACATGAGTTGAGCCTTTCGTGTCTCGGTCCAAAACAAAAACAAGGGCGCAGCGCCTCCCCCCAAAGCAGATTGAAAACAGCCTGGTGTACTGTATATTTTGGTTTGGTTCAAGGTTGGTTGATGATGATGCAGACCTTTTAGATAGATAGATAGATAGATAGACAGACAGACAGACAGATAGATAGATAGATCGATAGATGGATGGATGGATGGATGGATAGATGGATAGATAGATGGATAGATGGATAGATGGATAGATGGATGGATAGATGGATTGATAGATTGATAGATTGATTAGCTAGATAGATAGATAGATAGATGGATTGATAGATAGATCGATAAATAGATAGATAGATAGATAGATAGATAGATAGACCGATAGATCGATAGATCGATAGATCGATAGATCGATAGATAGATAGATCCATAGATCGATAGATCGATAGATCGATAGATCGATAGATCGATAGATCGATAGATCGATAGATCGATAGATCGATAGATAGATAGACAGATAGACAGATAGACAGATCAGGTAGAGAGAGAGAGATAGATAGATAGATAGATAGATAGATAGATAGGTAGATAGATAGATAGATAGATAGATAGATACAGGGATGGATGGATGGATGGATAGATAGATAGATAGATAGATAGATGGGTAGAAGGATAGATATATAGATGGATAGAAGGATAGATAGAAAGATAGATAGATGGATAGATAGAAAGAAAGATAGATGGATAGATTGATAGATAGATGGATGGGCCAAGAAGCCAAGAAGCCAAGAAGCCAAGAAGCCAAGAAGCCAAGAAGCCAAAAGCCAAGAAGCCAAAAGCCAAGAAGCCAAACAGACAAGAAGCCAAGAAGCCACGAAGCCAAGAAGCCACCAGGAGCCACCAGGAGCCACCAGGAGCCTCCAGAGGCCACCAGAAGCCACCACGATCCAAAAAAAAAATACCTCTCCCAATAAAAATAGTCGTGCCCCATCAACCAAGGATTATCTCCTATCATAGATTCCAGTTATTTCCCATCAAACAACAGACATTTCCCATCAGGCATGGTAGCTTATTTGATATCAGAAAAACAAATTGAATCAATGCATATTGTTCCTGTCAAAAAAGGTAGATATTTCCAATCAATACATAATTTTCCACATCAAGCATGGGCGCTTTTCTCAATCTTTCACAAGAGACACTGCCACAGCTGGGCCAAGCAGCTTGCGTCGCCGTTTTTGGGGCACCTGCCATGTTTGGGGAATCCATGGCCATCATTTTTGGATCCCGGGATGGATTGATGGTCATCCCAAAAAAAAAAAACGAATGCAACTTCAGGGGTATGGATGGTCCAATCACTCATATATTCTGGTTGAATTTTGACCCCAAAAAAAAGTAAGTTCCCAAAAAAAATACCCCTCCTTTGTAAATATTTAACTGGGTACTACTAAAATCCCGGCGGCGAGCACTTTTGTAAGTTGCATTAGCCCTTCCGGGGTTGACCCAGTAGTGATGGATTATGGTCAGTAGAAAGCCACATTTGGGGATGGCTTCTTATAACTATCCCAGCAGTTCCCTATAATTTCTGTGAATTATCCTATGACATCCGATTTGTTGTACATCATTTTCCCATGTCATATTCGGTTCACTGCCAAACATCACAACCATCCATTTCTGGTTGTCCCACCTTCAGCATCAGGTCGCCAGCGGCCCTGCAAGACAACGTGGATTTCGAGATCGATGCACCGGCCAATTTTGTTTTAACCGTCTTGCGCAGTAGAATATGAGGGGACATGCACTGGATATACTGGATACATGATAGGGTATCCAGAAAAATTAATGAAATGTGTAAGAATCTGACTCAATTATGCTCAAGCCCAAACCTAGGACGTGAATCTATATTTGTATGAATTTTGGAGCTCAATCTATGCCTGGGAATATGTCCTGTCTATTCATTTTAAGTATACCTAAAGATATAAGATCTTCCCAACCAGTCCAGTAGTCGAGATATACAAGGTGGTGCCCCCCCAGTTGTAAGTTGGTGCATAAACTATCCGCCGACCCCGGCCGACACAAGGGTCTGGCACAAACACCAGCAGCAGCAGCCGCAGCCGCAGCCGCAGCGGCAGCGGCAGCGGCAGCGGCAGCGGCAGCAGCAGCAGCAGCAGCAGCAGCAGCAGCAGCCGCGGCAGCAGCAGCAGCAGCAGCAGCCACTATGCACCAGCGGTAGCAGCAGATTTCGACGTGTTTTGGACGCGACATTAGGTGGTGTTTCGGTGTAGCGGGGCTACGCTTTAGCAGCTTGGAAGCTTATTCAAAAGCTGACGTTAGGCATTGTCAGTTGCAGTTTTGCAGCGTGCCAAATGTCTTCATTCATTCTATGGGGATTCAGAAGGGACGTTAGGCAGTTTTTCTTCCATAATTCGACGTGTTTTGGACACGTATTTAGGTGGTGTTTCGGTGTGGCGAGGCCAGCATTTTGGGCTTCGAGTGGGAACATCTTCATATCCTGAGCATACAATAGCTATGGCAGCTATAGGTCAAGTCATATAGGTCAAGTCATTGGGCTACGGATCCATCACGAGGTGAAAGTACCAGGGATTCATCGATGCACTGACGTTCAATCTCTCAGCTAAAAACACATCTGACCTTGCACCAATCACAGCTTTTTCGCTGAAAAAAACCTCCCCACGCCCCGTGATCCCCTCGAGTCGCCCCGTCCTTTGATTCCCATCCATGGAGTCGTGCGTTGACTCGCTGTCGCTCCTGAGCGAAAGCCGTCAGCTTTCGGAAATCCTTCCGAAAGAAATGGCTACTTCGGAATGAACGGTAAGAATAATGGAAAAACGATGAAAAACATATGTAGTGATGGAATATAAAGGGATGTGTATATAATACATATATGGAAGGAAACGAATTCAGGACAAAGCCCCATATCTCAGGAAGGAAACTTGACAGTTTGCGGCTGTCCCGTTCTTTCAGAAGGAACGAATTCCGAAAAGTATACTGTGCCTATACTTCATGTGTTATTTTCTAACAAAACATATTGTTTGGTTGCCCCCGAAATACAGTAGGTTTGTCTACCCAAAAAAGGAATTCCCGAAACGCCGCAGTTGACCATCGGTTTCCCCATTCAATTGGCCATATACTATGGCAAATCCCCATTCTTCGACAAATCCATTTCCAAAACTAATTGAATGGTTAAATCCCCATTTTAGCTGGTTAAATCCCAATTCTAGATTGTGAAAGCACCTTTTTTTGTGGTGAAATCCCTATAAATTGGCAGAAAAACACAGGTCCCATCTATCAAGTTCTCAGTTCCGCCTCCTGGTGTCGAAGGTCCCCCGGTTGCGCATGAGCGCCTCAGGATTTGATACCACGCTGTCATCAGCTCCATGGCAGGCTGGGAAAACCCCCGTGAGCTGGTCATGGAGGTTTTGTTCCCTGGGAAAATCATGGAACTATAGCTGGGGGATTTTCCAGCAAACCATGTTTGATTCAGGGTGCAGCCGTGTTCAATCATTTAGTCACTTTTATGGACCTGTGAATTCATTGGTCCATGACTGTTCCACTGGTTCATAGACATTGGCATATGCATGCATATGCATATCGATGTGCTTATGTATGAATGTAATTGAATGTGTGCATATTGTATATGTGCATGTGTGTACATGTGTATGTGTGTGTGTGCGCGTACAGTAACAACATGCATATACCATGATATATACTCATACTCATGTATATATATATATATGTTCATCTGTTACAAACACACATCATGTATATCATCATTAATCTATATGTTCATGCCTATACAATCATACTTATGTAATCATATGTAATCATATTTAATCATATATATATATATAATCACATATAATCATAGAAAATCATAATCATATATAATCATATATAATCATATATAATCATATATAATCATATATAATCATATATAATCATATATAATCATATATAATCATATATAATCAATGGTAATCATGTATACTCATATATAATGTGTGTGGGGTCATCTGATCCACAGGGGCCCCGAACGCCCAAAGTTTGGGGACCCGCTGCGGCTGCGAACCTGCAATGCTTTGCCCCTGAAGAATGTTCGTGAGGCATCATGCGTCAGCCAAGGATGGAAAGTAAGAAATATGTTTTTTTCGGAGGTACTGAAATATAAATATGTGTATATAGATATAAATGTATGTATTGTATGTATAATTATGTATGTAAACAACATGTAACAACTAGCTGTATCGACAAAAATATGCATCAACAGCTTCAGGCAGTGAAATACTTGGCATTCTTCTTCCATCAGACTTCATTCTCATGCGCAAAATCCGACTGTGTGAAAGAACCAATTGGAAAATGCTCCTGAAAGAGGATGTTACTCCTGTCATCGATGGGATACTCCTGTATTTCAACTTCCTTTTCTGACCATTGATCCCCCCCAAGAATCCCCCAAGAAAAACCATGCTTTGGCACTGGCCCTGCCATCATTGGCCTCCAGTTGTGGAAGTCTCGTCATGCGGTCCAAGCCCTGGTAGTCAGTGGAGGTGCGAGATGAATTTTGCTGAGTTGCTGATTCTTGTCATCTCAGCTGATATATGATAAACAATAATGATAAGAATAATAATCAAAGTAACAACAATCAAAGTAATACCAATAAAAGCAATAACAACAACAGTACTAATATCAGGCAACTACAGCATGGTTTGACAACCAACTCTTTTTCAGAATGGTCATGTGGCAAAATCAAAACCGGCCTCTGAGGGCGAGCGTGACCGAAGCCTTGGTGGCCACGCAATGGCCGTGCAATCCACTAAGATCGTTGGTTGCTTGAGATGTTCATGTCGTGATGGATCCCTAAAATGGTACCCTCTGGTTATTTCATAGCTATGGAAGCAATAGAAATAGATGATTAAAAAATAATGATTTGCCTGTTCCGAAATGGAATAACCCACCATGAACAAGCGCTAATTGGCTTTGGCCACCGCTCAAGAGGACAACAAACCCAAAGGCTCACGTTCCTTTCGAGAATAGCCATATCCTTTGGTGAAATCTCCATTCTTGGGCGAACCCATCTTCATTCTTTGCTATGTCATATCATGTATGTATATATAGGCTTGTCCCGGCTTCTGGAACTACATACAACAAAGTGGGATGTTAACGTTCCTGGAACTTGCTGAAGCAGTTGATGCTACGCACACACGGGGTGGGGGGGGGTGGGGTGGG